>JAKCWG010000145.1:0-189979 GCA_021464415.1 Lonicera japonica
TGAATTTGGGTCTCCGGTCTCCCCATACTTAATTTTACCCCGACCGAAACCGAAAACCCTTCCAAAACCAAAACCAACACAAGAACAAGACAACCCATCAAAGCATTCTTAGAAAAGGCACATAATTGAATTCTCACTAATAATGTGTGCGGATTGCATGTACACCAACTAGTTCAACCAAAGCAAGTGAGTTAGCTTAGTTGGAGAGGTGTCACTTGGGTCGGGTCTCATCAACGAGGTTTGAGGTGTTTTCTTGGTAATTAGCAAAAATGACTCCTGAAGTTTGACACAATTCCCTCACTCATCCCTAAAGTTTAATTTCGGTTGAATCATCCTTAAAGTTTCTAATTTGTCCGTCGCTTGTCCAAAATTGGATGCCTCGTTAAAAGCTTGGACGGAAAGCATACGTGGTTGGACGAGCGAGGGACAAATTTTAAACTTCAGGGGTTATTCTCGGAGACAAGGTAGTCAATATCATGTATCGGATGCGTATCATTTTGCCAAAAAATAATATCGTATATCGCAACGTATCATAAGATACGCTTTGATTTTGATATTCATACTAATATACATTTTTCTGTATGCAAACCCATGCATAAATACACCAAACATGCATATAAATCAAAAATATCCATATGTTATACATATTTCATTAAATATTAAAAAGCCCAATCCAAAAATCAATGGACTCCTAAATAAATAAGGTCCATCTAAGTCTAATAAAGGTCCATTTGCTACCGATGTTTTAAATACGTACTACCAATGTTTAAGGAAAATAATGACATATGCCCTAAAGCTATTATAAATGAAAATAATGAAATTTTGTATGAGAATCTGTGCCATATTTATTGCATGTTGGGAGTTAATTATTTCCAAAAATGGGTACTTAACCTGTGCTCTTAGGGCACACGTTAACATGACCCATGTTTTAAATACATAATAAAATATTGTTTACAAAATTATGGGCCTGATGTTCCGACCTTGCTCCCCTTTAACCTTTTTGTTTTATACTCATTTAGTCATTTAATCAGATTCTATATATATATATATATATATCTTCCACCTTTTTTTTCTTTTTCGTTTCCACAGACATCCTTCTTCTTCCCCAACTTGTCGTCGACCTCCTCGCATCCAGCAGCAACAAATTAGGTCACTCTCTCTATCTCTCTCCTCGCTACCAAATCGCCGTTTCTCTCTTTCTATTTCTTTGGTAATATTTTTTGGGGCTCAGGGTATGTTTGGTGGGTGTTTATTTTTCCAAAGTTTAAAAAACTCAACTTAAAATCAACTTTACTTTTACACTTCTCAAAATTTATTTCACTTTACTTCTCTTTCTAAAAAACTTTTAAAACACCATAACTTTAAATTCAAAAATCAAAATTAGATAAAAAAAAATATATATATTTAAAACATGCTCGTCGAGATCTATAAATTAAGATCCATTGTGACTATTTTATGAAATTTTTTTATGAGATTTTTTAGTTGGTTGAAAAAAACTCAAAAAAAAATCAAATTCACTTTTCAATATACTTCCAAATTCTACCAAATACCAGATTTTAAAAACTCAACTTAAAACATTAACCAAATATCACCTTAAGGTTCAAATGAGTTATTTTTTGGGGCAAATCAGGTACTCTCTCTTCTCCTTCTTCGTGTATTTGGGGTTTAGGTTTTGAGGCTGGGAAAGTGTTTTATTAAAAAAAAAAAAAAAAACCCAGCAAAATGAACAAAAAAAAAATCATCTGATACAAGATCATCTTGCGATACACTAAAATATCTCGATACATCGATGTGTATCGCCTAATACACTCCCAAAGTTGATACACTTAACGATACATATCGATTTACTCACGAGACGATACGTATCGTGTATCGTACAATATCTACTGTGTTGCTCGGAGGTTTTTCGTCCAAGTTTTTAACAGAACATTCAATTTTGGATGAGCAGCGGACAAATTAAAAACTTTAAGGATATTTCAACCAAAAATTAAACTTTAGAGACGAGCCAGTGAATTGTGTGAAACTTTAGGAATAATTTTGTTAATTACCCAATTTTCTTTATTCTAATTAAAGGGAGAGACGGAACTTTTTTAAAAAAAAAAAGAAAAGAAAAGAAAAGAAAAGAAAGGAAGAACTAATTAACTATTCATAGAATGAGAGGGAGAGTAAGAGTAGAGACCTTCACCACAGCTAAGCTTGGCGCCCTTGAAACGAGTTTGAGAGCGCAAGAACTCCAGCAAGGTGGTGGAAGGATCAACCTCAGAGAGCTCAAATCTCTCTCCATTAACTGCAAAAACCAGAGTGTCAAATTCCTTTGCTGCATTTGACATTTCTCTCCCATCCATTGTATTCCTGGTAAATGTTTGGTTGAAGAAGAGATAGATATTATTGCCTTGAAAGCTCAGGAGAAGGCAATGAGTGGTGCAACAAGTATGTGTCCACATATTCAATACTTAGAAGCTGAGCCGTTACTGGGTTAAAAAAATATATATTAGTTCAACCCTAAGGACTAAGTATGTATGTACATGTTCGGTCAATATTACAATATTTAATAATATTTTGATGTGTGTCAATAGTAACTCTTTTATCTAAATAATTGCAATCATTTTCATTGTATAAAACCTTTGTATAAAATTTAAATAGGCCTAACATTGTTTAAATTAAGGGGCCGAGATTAAGAAGGATGCTAATATTTTATTTATATATATATTAGAAAATGAAATTTTTAATTAAGAATGAAGCTTTTTAAAGAAAAAAAAAAACTCAAGCTCCAAACCTCTAACGGCGTAAAAGAAAGTTATATGAGATAATAAAGGCACAAATATTTTTTTCTTATATTTAATCTCAATTTTCTCGTTTTCTCGTGTTATAAGAGAGAATAGAGACAATGCACCGATATATTTTTTCTTTCATTCATATTAATTTCACAACAATAAAAATAAATTAAATATTTAATTGTATTTTTTTTGCAGAATTCTTTACAATTATACTATATTTTTGATGGTATGTAAACTCTTATTACTAAAATATAATAAATTTATTTTTTTAAAATAAAAAAATTAATATATTTATTTAATTTTATCTAGAGTCTCAAAATTATAAAGACTAGCTTTGGACATAGTACATTAATGTCACAATCAAAATTAGATAAGTAAATATTTTCTAGTGGACTTTTTGGCAAGTTTGCTTCCTCTCTTGCCTGTCTGTTTTGGCATTTTCTTATTTTTTATGGTGGCCTTTTTGTTTAGTCTTTGGCGGCTTTGTTTTTTTAATTGGTTAGTGGACTTTAAAGTTTATTTTTAGTCCATTAGTCAATTTAGGTAATATTTTTGTGTTGGCCTTGGGCATGGCCTTTGTTGTATCTCTCCCTCTTTTTTGTTATTTATGCTATCACTCTTTTGCCTTTAATTGGGCAAAGAGAACTTAAAAGAAAAAAAAAAAGTAAATATTTTCTAGTGGATCAGAAAAATTGGGAAAATTTAAAGACAAAAAAAACATTGAATTGCCCACCCTTATTTGTAGTCTTCTCTGGGACATAATTTAGGAACTGTACACATGTGACAATAATTATGTGATAATTACATAATTCTCTTATCATTTCCGTTCTCTTATGGTTTCTTTGATACATACTTAAACCTCAATACCTCATTCAACTTTTAAAATCTATTAATAATCCCATCAATCTTTTAAAATCTATTAATAATCCCATCAATCTTTTAAAAAAAGAAATCCTAATAACTTAATTTGTGTCGGATTATTAAATCGGGTGTCATTTTAGAAGGTCTGTTTGAAATTTTCTATTAATCAAGCCTTAATTAAAATCATGGCAAGTTTACATATTCTTCAAATCTTAGCTCCTCTTCATTACCCATTCGGTCCAATTCCATTCAAAAAATTTAATTTGAAAACTAAACGAATGAATATTTTAACTGGTACATAAATAAAAATAAGAAATAGGAGAGGTTGGGGTTGGGGTTGGGGTTGGGGTTGAATTCACCAATCTAAGTCTATCAATTTATGGGCTTAATTGTATCAACATAAATTGAAGGATCAACCACAGCTAAGCTTGGTGCATTTGACATTTCTCTCCCATCCATTGTATTCCTGGTAAATAGTAGGTTGAAGAAGAGATAGATATTGTTGCCTCAAAAGCTCAGTAGAGGAAGCCAAAGAGTCGTGCTAAACATTTTAGCACATTTTAAATTAAAATGCTTTTCGTATAAATAGTTACAGCATCAATCAGATAAACAAAGTCACGAAGACAAATAACAAATTAAAGACATACTTGGACGGTTGGACATAGTATATTAATGTCACAATCAAAAGTGGGTAAGTAAGCACTTCATAGTGGATGAGAAAAATTAATTGGGAACATACGTAATAAAAAAAATTGCCAAAATTTTAAATGAATGATAAACAATTAAAATTGTTATTTATATTTTTTCAAATATTTAGCTTTAACTGTCAAAAATTGTATTATATTATTTAATGTTGATATTTAACTTTTTTAGAGGTTCTACTCTTAATTGATGCAATTAAATATTTGATTTTATTAAATTCAAAGTAATTAATGCAATTAAATGTTTAATTTTATTGAATTAGTGAAATATGATACTTAAAGTGGATCAGAGAATTTTCAAAGTATAATTTTTTACTCAGAATTTTGAATTGTACTTTCTTGAATCCAAAGTGAAAAAAATTTCAAGAGACACAAATTTCTAAGGTGGTGATATTGGCACTCCCAAAAATATTTGGTAACACTCCCACTTTAATTCGGTCATTCGCAACCGAGTAAAGTGTCTATTATTCGGTTCTTGAGGACTAAATATAAGTCTATATACTCGATTTTTGACAACCGAGTAAGGCATTTTCAAATTTTTTCAAATTTATACTCGGTCCTTTACGACCAAATAACGTATACGTTATTCGGTTGTTAAAGACCGAATGAAAAATATGAGTGTTTTTAAAAGATTTTAGGGGTGCCAACATCAACACCCAATTTCTACTCCAACGCTTTTTGAAATTCAACTACTTGAAAGTTTGAAATCGTGGCACAATAATTCAGCAACAAAAGAA
The DNA here is from genome assembly GCA_021464415.1 of Lonicera japonica. Classification (NCBI taxonomy): domain Eukaryota; kingdom Viridiplantae; phylum Streptophyta; class Magnoliopsida; order Dipsacales; family Caprifoliaceae; genus Lonicera; species Lonicera japonica. The sequence continues at coordinate 5,077 of JAKCWG010000145.1, forward strand.
AAAATATTAAAATGTGTGGGGCCCACTCTTATATCTTTGCACTCTCTGGCAGGCAACAATCTCCATCAGATTTCTAGCCACCAAAAATTCCATGCTTTTCTTCCTTGCCTGGCTTTAATTTTCTACCCATTTGATATCCCCATTAGTCATTTTACCCCAATTTTCCACCATTTCCCGTGACATATTCAATCTCTCTCACCCTGTCATTTTCACATCTCCAATTTATCCATCATATAGCCATCTATCCAAGTACAAGAGAGGAGTCGAAGAGAGCTTGGAGTAGAGAGAATTTGAGAGCTCAACAGGGAAAGAAGTAAAATATCAGTGCACACTTCTTCATTTCTTTTTGTTGTTATTTCATTTGGTGGAGGAGTAAAATATTTGTAGAATATTGAGATAAATTCTTGTATCACTTTACTCATATATTTAAAGATATTTACGGAACCTCTTTATTATATATTGTGTTCTTCAATCTGTATAGAAGGCTAATCTCTCTTTCAATATATAATAAAGAGGTTCCGTAAATATCTTTAGAATTTTGTGATTTAGAATTTTGTAGTATTGCATAAATATATTAATTTGTGATTTTTTTTTTAAATAATATCTTTGAATTACTCAACATATCATATGTGATCTAACTGTAATTTTTATATTTGACTTACAAGATGAGTTACATATCTTAGAATTTTCTTGAGTCCATTTTATTTTCTGAACTTATCTTCTAGTTTTTGAGTACTAATGTGAATGAGTGACAACCTCATATTATTATTATTTCTAAAAGAAGAAAATATGATTCTTGAAAAGAAAAATTTCTTATAAACAAATAAATTATCAAACAATATTTGATTAGCTTTCGGCTTCACTCTACACATCATGTGTGGTTATATTTTATTAAACTCATATATAATTCATTTAGGTATATATATATATATATGTAATAACATATCTTTCTATATCCGTTAATAATTTGGCGGTAAATTCTTAACCCTTGAAATCCCTACACATTGTTTCTTTAAAACCACTTCCTCCTGTATCATTTCATTTTTATCAGTATTAAATTATTCCTAAGAAAAGCAAGCATTTCTCAAACAACAACAAAAAAAAATGTTTTTATCCTAAAACTACTATTTTCTCAATTTCATTTTCATTGATTCCTAAATAATTCCCGTAGATTTGACCCATTGCTACTACTATCTACATCACTAATATATTTTGTAGGTACCTTAATATATTTTGTAGGTACCTAAGGGATTTTGATAAAACTATTGTGAGCAACAAAGAAAGCAATACCATCAAATGGCCCTGTTGCTAATAGAGAGTTAACACTAAAGAAAGAATTAGGGATCATATTGCCTAGGTTGATTTTAGGTTTTTTATCAAAAACAATTTAAGATTTATAAGCGAAATTAAAACATTAGGTCTAATCAATTTTATTATCTTGACCTGTGCTATATTATCTTATCTGACACTAATATCAAGCAATTACACAAAACGTAATCACACAACATCAAACATTTATGAAGTATCCCTACTTGCGTAGAATTAATTCTCGGGACTAACCGACAATGCTTTACTGTAGTCAAAACGGAATTACAGATTCGATAAGTTATAAAAATTATTTTTCCACAATTTACGCAACAGTCCTGTCAATCTCTTTTACGTATAATCCAACCGCAGCTGATTTGGCATAGCGCTTTCCGCTTTTTCGGCTTACCAATCTCATCCTTTCACGCACTTGATCATAATCCTCTACCCCCGTCTGCAATCTTTTTGATCCTGCGTTAGTTACTTCGCTCACCTCGTCTACCATCACAATTAAATACACTCCTTTTTAGAATAAGTTTTTTTACTCAAACCAATAGTTATATTTATAACAAAAATATATAGTCAAAATTATTTTCGTAATAAGTTAAAAATATAAAAAAATAATTTTTTACGATAAATATATGTTAATAGAAAAATACATACCAAATTAGTACGGGGGTCCAAAATAAAGAAAAACAATTCCTTAGAAAAGTTCTTACCGGACCGATCTACATTTTATCAAATTGTACCGGTCCGAATACAAAGTGCTGCCTCTTTTGATTTGCTTTCCACGTGTAGAGTTCTTGGACAAAGTGATTAAATGGCTCGGTCCATTAATGCCTTAAATCAATTAGAAGATGGACACCTGGGCTTTTAAACAAAAAAGGGAGCATCTTTGACTTTTTAACATTACTTTTCTTTATTTCTTAATTTAAAAATAAATTTAAATTTAATTTTTTTATTTTTTATTATTTATTTTTATTTTTTACTTTATTTTTACAATATTAAATTTGTTGGGATATTAATTTGACTCAAATTTTAAGAGTGGTATTATTTACACTACTTAAATCTGTCACAAACACCCCATTCCAAAATTTAACTAAAAATATATTTTAACACCATCTTATTTTTCACAAACACTCTCTTTCATTGCTTGATATTAGGTAAGTGCTTAACAACACACTCTATTCATTTAAGGCGAGTTTATGTAATTGTAATTGCACTTGCCTCTCATTAGGCGAGCCTTATTTGAAAAATATTTCAATAATCCATTACATGATACTAGGAGAGTTATTATAAACAAACTCTCCTCAAGTAGGGCGAGTGTATACATCTATACTCAACTCTCATTAAGCGAGTCTTAGGGGTGTTGGTGATTATAAATTTACTTTTGAGGGGTGTTTGTGTCAGATTTAGTGGGTGTAAATTATGTCCCCAAATTTAAAGGCAATTTTATAGAATATGTTAAATATGAAAGAAAAAAAGTTCTCAAAAACTCAATAAAAATAATTAAAAAGATTTGACTCAAAAAACTTTTTAATTTGAATTTTAAGCTTAACCACCACCTATATTTTGAATCAAATCATATGACCAACTTATCTTAGGTTCAAAATTATGTGTGATGCATCCAGTAAGTTCGGCAAGATTCCGTTAATTGTCGACTATTCAAATCTTCAATTCGACTCAAACAATTATAACGAAAAAGTGTTTTTGGTATCGAAATCAAGCCGACTAAAAATATAAACCTAACAATCTTCCCCTGTGGCTATTCTAATGACAAAATACATACAGTTAATATAAACGCTTTCGACGTGATGTCTATAACATTCAATTACAAACTCTAAGTCGAATTAGTCCACAATACCAAAACTCAAAGACATGCCTAATTCTAAGTTCAATATTGACTGCAATACTTCACAAGGCAAAAGAGTGAGGTGAAAAGTTAACTTGTAAAACTTGAAACACTAAAACTCAATAAACACCTAATAAAGTATGGGCATAAAGAGATACAATAATCAAATAAAAAAATATTTATATTTCTCCCTCTCAAAACATTCATACTTTACTACTCCCTCACATAAACATTTTCCCCCTTCATCTCTCTTTTTTTTTGAAATATGAATAGACAAAGTAATAAGTATGGAAAGTAGTAAAGCATAGAAAACAAGATCATGCAAAACAATAATATCAATTAAAGCAAATAACATATCATGTTTAAGCAATGAAATTTTAACTAGTAAAGATATCCGTTAATCTTAAAATGTTTGAGCTAAGACCTCAAGAAATCCTTCATCACAAATTTCCTACAAAGGATGAATATGAGAAGGTTAATTCTAAAAGGAAAGTGAATGAAGGTGTTGCTGATGCAAAGAAACATCAAAATAGTCCAAATCGGTTGGGGCATCACAGTGTTTCTGAGTGCTCGGGGGCAAAAGGAATTCACAAGCCTACTAAGGTACCTAACCCATTGCAAGTAGTTGGAGAGAAGGAAAATTCGTTAAAAAATTGGGCGGAGAAAGATCTACGAAACTTAATTCATTCAGCCATGGCCGATAAACACAGAGAATGAAAAGTCAACTGCGGAATTGGCCAGAAAAGCCTTAGGGGAGGATCATGGTTCTCCATTTACTGAACGCATTAAGAATGCACCGCCTCCAAAGAAATTTGGACAGCTGAAGTTTACCATTTATGATGGCCGATCTAATCCTGCCGATCATGTAAGACACTATAAGTAAATGATGGCTTACTGGAGAGGTGAAGAAGCTCTCATGTGCAAAATGTTCCCAGCCATTTTGGGGGACATTGCGTTGAGGTGGTTTGATAAATTACCTCCTACAAAGATTAATAGTTTTGAAGAATTGGCCAAGCAATTCACCGCTCGATTCATTACGAACAGTAGAATGATTAAGGGCCCTGAAGCTCTAACTCAAATCCAGAAGAAACAAGGCAAAACTCTGCGTGAGTACTCTCAGCGGTACTTTGAGTTATATAAAAAAGCTGAGGATTGTGATCCAAGGTTTGCTCTAAGCACCTTCAAGTTTGGTTTACCGTATGATAGCAACGGTATCTACAATGATTTGACACACCGACCTCCTAAAACATTCAATGATTTACTTGCTCGAGTTGATGAATTCTCAAGGGTGGAAGATGACTATAAGGCCATGAATAAGCAGCAGGGATTTAATAGAGATATAAATGGGAATGGTGACCGAAGGAATGAAAATCAGGATAAAAAGAGCAAAAGGGATAATGATCGCAAAGATAATGGTGATGATGATAAGAAGTTGAATGCTTTCAAGGGTGTGAATATAGTGTTTAATAAACCGATCCATAAAATCATGCAGGAGATTAAAAATGAAGAATTCTTTAGATGGCCAAGGCCTATGTTCGGCGACCCTAATACACAAAACTCCGCGCTCAAGTATTCTTATCACAAGGACCATGGGCACATGACTGAAACCTGTAGGACTCTGAAACAATTTTTGGAGGGATTGGTCGAACAAGGCTGATTAGCCAAATATATGAAACGTGATGAAACAAAGTTGAATGAGCAACCAAAGGCAGTCGACGAAAAGGGTACCTCAACATAAGCAGTTAAACCTGTTGTTGGAGTGATTGAAGCTATCCATGGAGTCGTTAATAGATCATAAGCAACAAGAAACTATTTACGGGCAAGGTTAGCTCGAGCAAGATTATGGGCGGAGGCTCATCCAATTAAAGAGGTCATGTCAGTGTTGGCTCCTCCAAAACGAGATCGGGAAAAAAATATGGTGTATCAGTTGTATTTTTCAGAAGAATATTTGGAAGGGGTGGATGTTCTCCATAATGTGATGGAGACATAAATTCAGGATCGTTTGATATTGTGTATAAATTAAACAAAAAAAAACTTATACTAAAACCCTATAAGAATAAAGGGATTTCACCTTTGTGGGTCATGTAGAGGATCCATATGAGGAGACTAGGGTTTGAAAGCATCAGATTGCGATTTGGTCAGATTTTTTTAATTCTCGCTGGGCTACGAAAATTAATTTTTTTCGCCACCGAAATGACTTCTGATCGTCCTGATTTTACGCGCAATGATAATAACTTTACGTTCCGAACCACATATCCAAAAATCAGCCCGATCCAACGGTGGGATCAAAAGTTACGATTGATTTACGACTGCTGTGCCGAAAAACCTAAAGATCTTCTATCGTATTCCTTCCGCCATCAAATCTTGCACCGAGTGTGGGCTACGGTATCACAAAGATTTTGTCCTCTCTCAATAGAACAAATCCTAACTCATGAGAATTATTGTTATCTTGAGAAGAGACAAGGGCGGCGTATATATAAGGCTACGATAGGGACCTTAAGGATAAATAAGTGTTTGGGCTTCCTATGGAAAGTTGGAATCCTAATTCTACTATGAATTAGTTCCTTCCATAAATTATAATTCACACCACTAAAGAATTATAATTGCACTCCCGTCCTTATCTCAAAATTATATTTCGAGCTCCTTGTTATTAAATACTTATTATTCTCCCCACGTTAAGATTACAGATAACCGTCATTTAAATTAAATTACTGACAATTATATTTAAATGACTTCTTAATCCTTAAGCCTACCACTTAACTTATTTGACATGTCGGATTAACATAATCCACCTGCAGGGTTTGACATGATCAAAATTTATAAGCTTTTCAAGGGGCTATCATCAATCCCTATACCGGGACGCGGATTCCATCAATAATTAATATTCATCATACATATAGTGTCGTCATCCAATTCACGAAGATTATTGATCCATAAATGAATCTCACTCATAATGAGTCAAAACAACAAACACTACATATATATGTCTATTAATTATTTCAAGATTAAGAGCATAAGTAATCATAATAACCATGGGATTTTAAATTGTTTTATATAGTCAGTATAAAAACAATTAACCCAAACTGGTCCTATTCAATACACACAAAGTGTACTAGCACAACGAGTTAAAACTATACCGTTTCCTGTAGTTAAGATAAACTACTAAAACTTGTGCTACAATCCGACCGATGGGTGTCCAATTCCATCTAAGACTGTGAACCATTAAACTTATATTCCACAAGAACTGATGATATGATCTTCTGTGTGTAAGCTATACTCTACACACCAAATCATCTACTATATGGAATAAAAGATACACATGCACGATAGTTAAATAAATAATATAATGCAACCATTGCCTATAAAGATTCTCATTAAAATAGCAAAACCAAATTTATAACATATCCAAACCAATAAGAAAAATATGGCTTTTAGTATATCACTCTAACATAATGATGCTCTGGTTATAATGGCGAACATCTACAACTTCAATGTCAAATGAGTCTTAATTGATCCAGGGAGCTCTTCTGAGGTGATGTACCCGAAAGCCTATAATGAGTTGAAACCGTTTATTTCGAGCAAGTATATTCGGAAAGTAGATTCTCCGATTTATAGCTTCAGTGGCGATGCAATTTGGCCAATTTGTATTGTTAGTGTTCCAGTTTGAATTAGGGAAATGGTGGTGGTAACAGATTTTTTCGTAATGAATATCCAATCTCTATACAATGCTCTGCTTGGTCGAAATTGGCTTGAAAAAATGAGAGCGGTCGCCTCACCCTTTCATCAGAAGTTGAAGTTTCCTACTCCTAAAAGGGTTTGTGTAGTCAAAGGTAAACAAGAGGATGCCAGATATTGCTTCAATCTAGAGGTTAGAGGATCGTTATCAGAAACAAAAAAAAATGGTCCAGGTTGAACAGATAAAGTCTCCCAAGCAAAGTAATGAAGAAACAATTTAAGAAGGTGACGTGCCCGAATCCTCAAATCAGAGGAAAGGCAAGGAACATACAATAGCAATCAAAGAATGGTCCTCCTATAGACGGTGGGGCCAGGGGCGACCAGAAGAAAAGGTTTTCGAAGACCTAATTCAAGTCCCTGTAGTGGAAAGTTCAGATGATAAAGATAAATACTTCTTGATAAGCAGCAGTCTAACGGTCGAAGAAAAGCAAGATCTCACCGAATTCCTAAAAAAGAATGTTGATGTGTTTGCCTGGCAACCTTACGATATGCCAGGAATTCCGGCAGATGTAATGTGCTATAAGTTGCATATAAACCCAGCCTTCAAGCCTATTAAACAGAAGCCACGCCGAGCATCCCCTAAAAAAGCTATGGCTGTAGAAGAGGAGGTTTAAAAGTTGCTTAAGGCTGGCTCTATACGAGAAACTGAGTTCCCATAATGGATTTATAATCCCGTGGTCGTTAAAAAGAAGAATGGCAAATGGAGGATATGTATAGACTTCGCCGATTTGAATAAAGCTTGCCCGAAGGATAGTTTTCCTATGCTAGAATTGATCAACTCGTCGACTCGACGGCTGGTCATTAGAGATTTAGTTTCCTTGATGCCTATTCCGGGTACCATCAGATTCCGTTGTTTGGACCAAACCAGGAGTGCACTGCTTTTATTACCTCAATGGGGTTGTATTATTACAAAGTTATGCCTTTCGTCCTAAGAAATGCAGGAGCCACTTACCAGCGATTGGTTACAAAAATGTTTCGAGAGGAAATCGGCAAATCTATAGAAGTCTATGTGGACAACATGTTAATAAAAAGCAAGCGGGCAGCCAATCATATCAGAGATTTGGGCAAGACTTTTGAGATTCTAAGGCACTATAAGATGAAGATGAATGCTACAAAATGTACATTTGGGGTCAGCTCCGGTAAGTTCTTGGGTTTTTTGGTCAATTATTGAAGAATTGAGGCCAATCTAGAGAAGTTTCAAGCAATCATCAACATTCAGAAGCCAACTAACCTAAAAGAACTGCAAAAACTCACGGGTATAGTTGCTGCTTTGAATCGATTTATTTCAAAATGTTCTGATAAATGCATGCCTTTGTTTAAATCTTTGAAAAGAATGAAAATTTTTATATGGACCTCAGAATGTGATAAAGCTCTCGATGAGTTGAAACAATACTTGAACAGTCCGCCACTGATATCTATCCCTGATCCTCATGAACAACTTTATATGTATTTATCTTCTTTTGATCGGGCAGTAAGTTCCGCCCTAATCGGAAAGCATGACAATGTACAAAAGCTTATGTATTTTACAAGTAAATGTTTAATAAGGCCAAAATTGAACTATTTGCCTTTAGAAAAACTTGTATTAGCATTGATCACAGCATCTAGGAAACTGGGGCATTATTTCGACGCTTATCCAATTAAAGTGCTCACTAATAGTCCCATTAAGGCAGCTCTTAGAAAAGCTGATTTATCCGGCCGAATGGAGAACTGGTCTGTAGAGTTGGGAAGATTCCATATTGAATACGTGCCGAGGATAGCTATTACAGGGTAAATGCTTGCTGATTTCATTGCCGAGTTCACAGGGAATGTTGAAGCTGCTACAAGAAACCAGTTACCTGTCCCTCTGGGGGGCAAAATGATGATATCGAAATGACTGAATCTGGACAAGCTGAGCCGATCATAAAGTCTGTAATCACCAAAAATCCAGCATCTTGGCTCTTGTGTATCGACGGATCATCAACAACTGGTGGCTCTGGTGTAGGCATTGTGTTTAGAACTCCCGAAGGAGGGATCATTGAATAGGTAATTCAGTTGGGTTTTAAACCAAGCAACAACGAGGCCGAGTATAAAGCCTTGATATTAGGTATAAAAAAGGCCATACAGCTGGAAATTCAGGATTTAGTAATTAATTATGATTCTCAATTAGTTGCAAACTAGCTAACTGGCGAATATGCGGCAAAGAACGAGCGAATGGCAGCTTATATGAAGTTGGCTCAAAAAAAGATGAAGGAGTTCAATTCGGTGTACATTGAAAGGTTTCCCAGAACAAACAACTCACACATAGATGCCTTAGCAACTTTGGCTTCGGCGGTAGATTCCGAACTAACGCAAGCAATGGAGGTGGAATTTGTGTAGAGGCTGAGCATAAAGATTATTGGGCAACAAATCGTGTGTGACATTGAAGTCAACTTAGGAATTAGTTGGATGGAGCCAATCATCAACTACCTAAGGAATAGGACACTACTAGACGACAACAGCGAGTCTTATCAAATTAAAGCTCAAGCTAGCAGATATTAGTTGTCCGCCAAGCAAAAGTTGTATAAAAGATCTTTTTTGGTTCCTTATCTCAGATGTGTTCATCCAAAGTTGGTACATGATGTTCTTTTTGAATTGCATGAGGGAAGTTACGGCAGTCATACAAGCGGTCGATTTCTGGATCACAAGGCTAGATCTCAGGGCTATTGGTGGCCTATATGCAAAAGCACGCTATGGAATATGTGAAAAAATGCGACAAATGTCAGAAACATTCCCCAATGGTCCATTAACATGTTACAGCCCTCCATTCTATCTTCAGCCTTTGGCCGTTCACTATGTGGGGGCTGGATATTATAGGTCCCTTTCCTCGGGCACCGAGCAATAAAAAATTCCTTTTGGTCGACATAGATTATTTCTCGAAGTGGATAGAGGTAGTTCCGCTAGCAAATATTGCCAAGTTCAATGTTAGAAGCTTTTTGTGGAAAAACATTGTCACCAGATTTGGCATTCCTAGAATGTTGATTTCTGACAATGGGATGCAGTTCAAGAGTCAAAAGATTGAAAAGTTCTGTAATACTTATGGGATCAAACAATACTTTTCCAGTGTAGCTTATCCCCAGGGCAATGGGTTAGCTGAGGCATCAAATAAAATCATCTTGGATGGTTTGAAGAAAAGATTGGAAGAAAAGAAAGGAAAATGGGCACAAGAATTACAGTCGGTACTCTGGGATTTTCGGACAACCCCACACCGATCAACTGGAGATACGCCTTATTCTCTGACTTATGGAACGGAGGCAATCCTCCCTTTGGAAGTCAGTTTACCCACGTTAAGAACGGCACAGATTAAAAATGGGAACAATGATCAAGCATTAGAGGAAGCATTGGATTTAGCCGAATCTAAAAGGGAAGCGGCGGCAATTCATTTGGAAAGTTATCAAAATACTCTGGCTAGGCAATACAAAGCTAATATGAAACCAAAAGAATTCAAAGTTGGAGAATCGGTTTTAAGAAAGGTACTCGGCACAATCGTCAAACCCAGCCATCGGAATCTTCAACATAATTGGGAGGGTCACTACATGGTCACCTCAGCCAGTGGAACCGGATCATATCATTTGCAAGACATGAAAGGGCAACCGATCCCGAATTTGTGGAATGCATTCAACTTGAGAATGTACTATCATTGATTCGATACTTTTGTATAGCCTGATTTCCATGTAATGAGACAAAAAATTCATTAATCTGAGTTCAAATTATTTTATTAAAAGACCTTCTCTACGGGAGGCAAACACATAAGACCTTGCTCAGTGTATCAATCCGTGTTTCGATAAGTGTATTTTCGTTAATCTAGTTAACTATTTGTCCGATTCATTCGTGGACTTAGACAAGTCTGAATGTTCCCACACGTCATTTTAGTGTTATAGAGTAAAAATTAGAAAAAGTTTGATTTAATTTAGAACTAGTTTGAGCAATTTGGTGTGTTCTTGAAAAATTTGGCACTTGAATATTCGATTTTCCTATTTTTCTTTTATTCGGTTCTTCGACCTAAGAAGGTCCGAATTGAGTTTAGTCTTTAAAATTCAATCTTGCTATACTCCTCTTACTATTGAGGAGCTTCAGAGCTTGTTAGAAGTAAATTTGGCAGGAAATGGTACAAAGATAAAGCTAGTTGTCGGTAACACTTTGACAGGTTATTATAAGGAGTTGGAGTACTATGACAAATACATTGACTTAAGGTATATCCCTGAGCTCTCATTGATTCGAAGGGATCACACAAGGATTGAAATTGGTGCAACTGTACCGATTTCGAAAGCTATTTTAGGTCTAAGGGAAGAACAAGAAGGCGAGTTATGCTCCGAAGCCGAGTTGGTGTTTCAAAAAATTGCTAACCACATGGAAAAGGTTGCTTTAGGGTCAATCCAAAATTTCGCTAGTGTAGGGGGAATTTAGTGATTGCACAAAGGAGATATTTTCCTTTGGATATTGCGACAATTTTTCTTGCAGTAGACACAATAGTTAGTATAATCATGGGTCAGAAACACGAAAAGCTTATGTTTGAGGAGTTCTTGGGGAGGCCACCTTTGGACTCCAAAAGTATGCTTTTGAGTGTCAAAATTCTATGTTGGAAGCCAGAAAAAAAAGGTTTATCTTCAGAAACAGAGACCAAGTTGCTTTTTGAAACCTATCATGCTTCTCCTCGGCCCCTTGGAAATGCATTGCCCTTTTTAAATGCTGCTTTCTTAGTTGATATTTCATCTTCTAGAACTGGACTTCTAGTAAATAAAATTCACTTGGCTTTCAGTGCTTATGGGACTAAACATGCAATAAGGGCAAGAAAAGTTGAAGAATATCTAGTTGGGAAAGTGCTCAGTTTTGGTGTTCTTTATGAAGCTGTTAAATTAGTAAAGGATGCTATAGTATCTGAATATGGTACTTCGGACCCTGCTTACTGGTTAAGCTTGCCTGTCAGGTTTCTTTGTGAATTTCTTCTTCCCTTGGTTGATCCTAATTATTCTGTAACTTCTGATCCTTACGAGTTTGATGATGTTGGAAACCCGGGATTGGTTTCTGTTATAGTGATATACTAAAAGCCATAATTTTGTTGTTGGTTTGGATATGTTATAAACTCGATTTTGCTATTTTAATGAGAATCTTTATGGGCAAAGATTGCATTATATTATTTATTTAAATATTATGCATGCGTGTCTTTTATTCCATATAGTAAATGATTTGGTGTGTAGAGTATAGCTTACACCTAGAAGATCATATCATCAGTTCTTGTGGAATATAAGTTTAATGGTTCACAGTCCTAGATGGAATTGGACACCCATCGGTCGGATTGTAGCACAAGTTTTAGTAGTTTATCTTGATTACAGAAAACGGTATAGTTTTAACCCGTTGTGTTAGTAAACTTTGTATGTATTGAATAGGACCAGTTTGGGTTAATTGTTTTTATACTAACTATATAAAACAATTTAAAATCCCATGGTTATTATGATTACTTATGCTCTTAATCTTGAAATAATTAATAGACATATATATGTAGTGTTTGTTGTTTTGACTCATTAAGAGTGAGATTCATTTATGGATCAATAATCTTCGTGAATTGAATGATGACACTAAATGTATGATAAATATTAATTATTGATGGAATCCACATCCTGGTATAGGGATTGATGATAGCCCCTTAAGAAGTTTATAAGTTTTGATCATGTCAAACCCTGCAGATGGATTATGTTAATCCGACATGTCAAATAAGTTAAGTGGTAGGCTTAAGGATTAAAAAGTCATTTAAATATAATTGTCAGTAATTTAATTTAAATGACGGTTATCTGTAATCTTAATGTGGGGAGAATAATAAGTATTTAATAATAAGGAGCTTGAAATATAATTTTGAGATAAGGACGGGAGTGCAATTATAATTCTTTAGTGGTGTGAATTATAATTTATGGAAGGAACTAATTCATAGTGGAATTAGGATTCCAACTTTCCATAGGAAGCCCAAACACTTATTTCTCCTTAAGGTCCCTATCGTAGCCTTATATATACGCCAGCCTTGTCTTTTCTCATAATAATAATATACGCCAGCCTTATATTTCACCACATGCCTCAACTAATTTTCCTACTTCTCACACAAATAAGTTGTTTCTCCTACAATTTTCCATTTTGCTATGAGACGGAGCCTAGATGGTCCATTTTAACCCAAACCTGAATCTGAGGAAGTAAAGGGGAAAGCTGAGAAAAACGAAAATAGCTCAAATTCATGATTGAAATCCGTTGGAAGTTGCACTTGGTGAGCTTTGAACACATTGAATCATGTTTTCAATTCCATTTTCTTTAAAAATCCAAAATTTTCTGGTAATTGGAAAACTCGATTTTTTGGTCAAACTGCGGGAATCGCAGTTCACTCGATGAGACAAATGGAAAGATGAACCATTATTAAACCATAAGGCTCCGATTGATAGCAACATGGAAAATTGTGGGAAAAACAATTGATTTGTGTGAGAAGTTGGAGATAAGTTGACGCATGTGGTAAGATCAACTCCCACATTTTGGTTTTTTTCCATGGAATGTTTTTCTTTGGGGGTGAGGAAAAAAAATTTCCATAAAAAATAAAGAATGATGGAGGACATATACTCATAAAAATGAGCATGAAATTGAGAGCATCTCACCACATACCTCAACTTTTTTTCCAACTTATCACAACCATTTTCCATTTTGTTTAGAAGGAGCCTAAATGATCCATTTTAACCAAAAGTTGAATCTGGGGAAGTAAAAGTGAAAGCTGAGAAAAACGAAAATAGCTCAATTTCATGATGAAAATCCGTTTGAAGTTGTGCTTGGCGAGCTGTGAACACATTGAATCATCTTTTCAAATCCATTTTCTTTAAAAATCCAAATTTTTCTGCTTGTTGGAAAACTTGATTTTTTTTTGTCAAACTGTGGGAATCGCAGTTCACTCGACTAGACAATTGGAAAAATGAGCCATTATTAAACCATATGGCTCCGATTGATAGCAACATGGAAAATGGCAGGAAAAACAATTGATTTGTGTGAGAAGTTGGAAATAAGTTGAGGCATGTGGTAAGATTATCTCTTACCTTTTGGCTTTTTTATGGAAAAATTTTCTTTGGGGGCGAGGGAAAAATAAAGAAGGATGGAGGACATATACTCATAAAAATGAGCATTAAATTGAGAGAAGCTCACCACATGCCTCAACTTATTTTCCAAATTCTCACGCAATAAATTGTTTTTACTACCATTTTCCATGTTGCTCTTAGAAGGAGCAAATGATCCATTTTAACAGAAAGTTGAATCTGAGAAACTAAAAGAGAAAGCTGAGAAAAACGAAAATAGCTCAAATTCATGATCGAAATCAGTTGGAATTTGTGCTTGGCAAGCTGTGAATGCATTGAATCATCTTTTCAAATCCATTTTCTTTAAAACCCCAAAATCTTTTGCTAGTCAGAAAACTCGATTTTTTTCATCAAACTGCGGGAATCGCAGTTCACATGTGATGGTGATACATTTTTTTCTCTTTCTTCTTTATGTAGACTTGTAGGAGAGGTTTTTGAAACTTTTCCTACATCAAGAAAACATTATCTGTGTTTATGAAATTTATCTAGTTCTGCAGCCACCCGAGCAATAGAAATTCTTAATCGTATATTGCTATTTTTTTTCCTGGTGAATAGGTGAAGCTATTTATGTGGATGATATTCCTTCGTCAGAAAATTGCCTTCATGGAGCATTTATTCACAGCACCAAGCCTTTGGTGTAATACCCCGTGATTTTTTTTTCGTGGTGACCTTCTCTTAAGCCTGGTATGGCTTAATTTCTGTTAGAGAGTGAGCATTGGGTTTCGAGCCCTTCATACTTTACCCGATAGTTCTAGTATGTCATATTAGGTATATTAAGTTTGAGGGAGCAATCGTTTCATTATTCGAGTGGTTCGGGTTGAAACCGAGGCGATAATCGCGTATTTCGACTTTTCGCGATTTTTCAATTTTTGGCCAACTTTAAGAGGCCATAACTTATTCATCCGATATTCAAATGACTCTCTGTTTTCGGCCAAATATTCATTTCTTTTCCTTCTACAACTTTCGTGTTTGGGCCAAGTCAAGATTCAGCCATTTCGAGGTCCGTTTCGGGCTCAGAAAGTCATTTGCTGTTGCAGTGACTTCCATGATCGATCATGGTCCTCCAGAGGAGTTTCAGAATGCTTCATGACCCATGATCGATCATGGTTCACCTGAATGTCGGTTTTGAGCATTTTTAACCCATTTAACACCCATTACTCCTCATTTTCGAGCCACACACACCCACCACTCTCTAGAGAGTTCTAGAGAGAGAAGGATATTCTTAGAGCTTCTTCATCCTCCTACAAGATTAGAGCCTCAAATCACTTCCTCCTACACTATTCATCGTCTTCCACCTTCATCTTCGTGCGTAGAGCTTGGAGGTGAGCTAGGGTTTCGGCGAGACGACGTCTACGCTTCCTCAACCCCTCGATATAGCTACTCTAAGGTGGGAACACTAGTACTAAACCCTTGATTTTAAATTATTACTCGTTAAATTAGAGTTTTGAACTCAAATTAGGAATTTTCATCAAAACTATATGTTGTTTGCATTTCATGAGGTTTGAGCTAGGTAAATCTTAGATTGGTGATGTATATGGATAGATTATCACTTAGATATCATGTATCATCACTTATTACCATGCTGTGAGCCTTGTTCTCTCACCTACACATCGTATCCTCATTGTGGCTGAGGGAATGAACTAGGCTAAAGAGGATTTCGGGATTAATGCTTGAATCATGGTTGATTATGGATTATATAGAGTAGATATGCATGTATACGTATATAGTTGAGAGTGTTGAACTCTATCCACGTGTATTGAACCGAGAACCCATTAAGGCGTAATGAAGCGTAACATTCTTTGAGTTAGAGCCTTGTAGATTGTATGGTGGGCACTAGTAATAAGGATATGACCTAGATGCTATCTAGTGGTGTAGTATATATTGTCGATGGGGCATAGGATGCCTTGACTGGAATTGTATGTGGCTAAGAAGAGTTATATGTACATTAGTTGAACTAGAAGCACAATAATTAATGCTTAGTTGGGCTACGAGGTTTGGGAGTTAACATAGAACGCTTATAGCCGTAGTTTGATACATATGACACATAATGAGATGTAATATATTGATAATGAAACAATTGGCCGAATAATGAAAATTATTGGTTAAATAATAAAGTCCCGGATAATTGGATCGATAATAAGGATGATGTGAGGAATGATGAATGAACGATGATTTTAACGATGATGATGATGATTGTGTGATTGTATATATATATGTTGATTAACCATACGTGTGATGGATGATTTGATGATTATATGTTGTTGAATGAGGAATCGATATATTCCTGTTGATGCGATCACACGTATGGGCTGGATATAATTGTTAGAGTGATATACTAAAAGCCATAATTTTCTTATTGGTTTGAATATGTTATAAACTTGGTTTTGCTATTTTAATGAGAATCTTTATGGGCAATGTTTGCATTATATTATTTATTTAAATATTGTGCATGTGTGTTTTTTATTCCATATAGTAGATGATTTGGTGTGTAGAATATAGCTTACACACAGAAGATCATATCATCGGTTCTTGTGGAATATAAGTTTAATGGTTCACAGTCTTAGATGGAACTGGACACCCATCGGTCGGATTGTAACATAAGTTTTAGTAGTTTATCTTAACCACAGGAAACGGTATAGTTTTAACTCATTGTGCTAGTACACTTTGTGTGTATTGAATAGGACCAGTTTGGGTTAATTATTTTTATACTGACTATATAAAACAATTTAAAATCCCATGGTTATTATGATTACTTATGCTCTTAATCTTGAAATAATTAATAGACAAATATATGTAGTGTTTGTTGTTTTGACTCATTAAAAGTGAGATTCATTTATGGATCAATAATCTTTGTGAATTGGATGACGATACTATATATATGATGAATATTAATTATTGACGGAATCCACGTCCCGGTATAGGGATTAATGATAGCCCCTTGAGAAGCTTATAAGTTTTGATCATGTCAAACCCTGCAGGTGGATTATGTTAATCCGACATGTCAAATCAGTTAAGTGGTAGGCTCAAGGATTAAGAAGTCATTTAAATATAGTTGTCAGTAATTTAATTTAAATGATGGTTATTTGTAACCTTAACGTGGGGAGAATAATAAGTATTTAATAATAAGGAGCTCGAAATATAATTTTGAGATAAGGACGGGAGTGAAATTATAATTCTTTAGTGGTGTGAATTATAATTTATGGAAGGAACTAATTCATAGTATAATTAGGATTCCAACTTTTCATAGGAAGCCCAAACACTTATTTTTCCTTAAGGTCCCTATCGTAGCCTTATATATACGCCGGCCTTGTCTCTTCTCAAGATAACAATAATTCTTATGAGTTTGGGTTTGTTCTATTGAGAGAGGAGAAAATCTTGGTGATACCATAGCCCACACTTAGTGCAAGATTTGATGGCGAAAGGAATACGATAGAAGATCTTTAGGTTTTCGGCACAGCAGTCGTAAATTAATCGTAACTTTTGATCGCACCGTTGGATCGGGCTGATTTTTGGATATGTCGTTCGGAACGCAAAGTTACTATTATTTTACACAAAATCAGGACGATCAGAGGTCGTTTCGATGGCAAAAACAATCGATTTTCGCAGCCCAGCGAGAATTAAAAAAATCTGACCAAATTGTAATCTGATGCTTTCAAACCCTAGTCTCCTCATATGGATACTCTACATGATCCACAAAGGTGAATTCCCTTTATTCTTATAGGGTTTTAGCAAAAGTTTTTTTATTCAATCTATACGCAATATCAAACGATCATGTATTTATGTCTCCATCAATAATGATGAACCGAGCACCATGTAGCTCCCCACGACTCGAAGACGGGCCGCCTATTGCCGCCCCTGGGTTAAAATCCCTAAACCGTGCACGGGGAAAATGAAGTCGGTGACTCCACCTGTGGTTGTGCTTGTCCATAAAGGAGAGCCCACTCTAGGTATCTTGCCTTTCGACAGGACTATGTGTTCTCGGTTAGACGAGTTTTTTCGGCAAGCGGAGCAGGTCCCGTGTGCCACTACTTCCCAAATGGTGATTCCCCGGGAAGTAGTTGGGCTACTAATGGTCATCACCCACTAGGGTATCGCCTGGTGTAGTTTCTCTAGGCTGTCGTGGAGACTTGTATGGGCATTCTCCTCGTTAACTATTCGGACTGTTATTCCCGGAAAAATGTCTTGGGGGTTATCTTCGAATGACTTACCTGGAGAACCAAATCCCTGAGCCACCACCCCACCTGGAAGAGACATGGACAAGAACCTTGGATCCTTTGGGACTCGCTGGTTTCTCTGTTCTGGGCCTAGATTGACTGTGGGGTGAAACTGAGGCATTATACTGGAGACGTGATATGAGAGTTGCTGTGAGATTGTGATTATACTGTTATTATTATTGTATCGTATCATGTCTCGTATTGATTTATATATATTGCCTCGACTATGATGTAATTGATGTAAAGACTTATGCGAACACATCTAAATAGAACAGGATACACGTAGAGAACTATCGAGCCTTTCATAATATATTAATATATAAAGTGGAAAGAAATAATAATTATTGAACTTAAAAATGATGTATGGGTATACGGACGTGTACGGATTACGGAATAGCGAGCCAAATCATAATGCATATAACATACTCATAATTGAAGGGAAATCAGAACTAACGAGGTAGCCTAATGAGAGTACATCGTAATGTAACGGTTTAGGCTAAAGATTTTGGGACGAAGCCTATTAGAAGGCCAAGTATAAGGTTCATAATTAATTATAATTAAAGTGATAACAATGAATACTTGGCCTATAGTTACGACTTACAGAGAAAGGACCGGATAGCATAGAAGAGTTGAAATTACACCTAAGAGTGGGTAGTCTGTAGCATGTCGAACCTTAGGGGCTAGAGTTTGGTAGGAAGTGACTTTGGATTAACGATTTTCTCGAGTTGTGAAAATTCCTTGGAGTTTTATCTTATGGATGGTTAGAGGAGATTTCGGGTTGTTGGGTAAATGGCTTCCGGGTAGCTAGGATAGAAGTCCTAGTGGGGTTGCATGTACTCGGGTTTGCATTGCATTGCATTGTACGTTTTCAAACTATTACATTAAAGTAAAGTATTTTCTCTATACAAAACCTATATAGTTCCCATTGAGCCTGAATTTGGCTCATCCCGTTTTCTAACAGTTTTGCAGGCATAGCATCTCGGATGGGGTATGATGTACGTGTATAGAGGTCTCTGATGTCCACAGTCTGCGTCTAGTCATTCTTCGGGAAAGGATTACATTGTATAGTCATCTTTGGTTTCTATTTGGTTGTAAACGAACTATGATTTGATAAACGATTTGAATTGTAAATTTGTATAAATGGTTTTATATATGTGGAGTTGATTTAAGTATGGTTTGATGTGATTCCATTTGTATGGAAAATGATTTTAAATGTTATAGGTTGGTTTATTACCCGAATAAACTCCACATGCCTTGATTTTTATAAAATGAGCTTTTAAACAGGATAATGTTTTCTTTGGGAAAGGTTTTTAAAAAGTTGTGATTTTTATATTTTAAACCCGCCGTCACGCACGGCATCCATGATTAACCGGGTCCCGGAGGTGAAAATCGCAAAACGGGATTCGGGGCGTCACATTTGGCATGGGTAAAGGATGTCAAATTCGAGTCTAGGTGTCTAACATATGGAGTAACTGATATTATTTCGTTTAAAGATATCCCAAAAGGAGGAGAGAACATAGGATCCAACACCCCATTTGGCGATGAACCTTTATTTGCGGATGATCTTACAAGCTATGCTGCCTCACCTGTTGCTTTTGTGGTAAATACATTTTACTTAACTACCATGCACATATTAAATCAAATACATTATGTATTTGTATTCCTAATATAAGTGAATGGGATTGCCTTCTGTAGGTGGCAGATACGCAAAAGCGTGCAGATGTGGGTGCTGCAATGGCCATCGTCGATTACGACACCGAAGGTTTAGGACCACCTATTTTAACGGTTAAAGAGGCTTTTGAACGATCAAGCTTTTTTAAGGTCCCTTCTGACAGGTATCCAGCACAGGTTGGTGATTTCTCAAAAGGAATGTCCGAAGCGGATCAGAAAATTTTCTCTGCTAAGGTACTACTTGATATTTTTCTCTTCTTCCATTATAATTTTCATTCTTTTTTCACTTGTATTGAACCACTAGATTTCTGAAAGACGACACTCTGTTTTGGTGACATGGTCCCACTGATTTCAAAAACTTCAAGCATCAGTAACTTATTCAAGTTAATTCGGGAGTGAAAACAAACCAATTAATCTTCAAACAACTATTTTTCCAATAGCTACGGTTTCATACAATCACACATCCTAGTCCCCTCTGCTGTTTATCTGTAGAAAATCTATTAGATAAACATATTCACTCCATCTAGAAAAGATAATTCCACTTTGATTTGGTACATGAATTTCGTCCCAAAATGGAAATGAGACTTAATTTGAGACATCCTGGAAAGTAAAGTGGGAATATCTTGTTGATACAGTGGGAAATATCGAAAAATGGCCATTGATATCATAAGGACCAAAAAGAGGAAAAACGATAGGGAAGCAGAATTACAAAGTAAATTAGTTATGAGACTCTGGGCTGAAACACTTTATTTTGTTGTTAGTAGGTTTGTTTATTTAATGTGATATGCAAATTAGACTTGGGTCGCAGTACTTTTTCTCTATGGAAACACAAACCGCCCTTGCCATTCTAGACAAAGACAACTGCATGGTGGTTTACAGTTCAAGTCGGTGCCCTGAGAACATGCATACTGTTATTGCAAGGTGTCTTGGTATTCTAGAACATAATGTCCGTGTTATTAGGAGAAGGGTTGGAGGAGGCTTTGGTGGAAAGATCACGAAATCTATGCCTGTGAGTATTATTTCTTGATTCTCTAAACCTAAACTTTTCGTAAAGATACTTACTCCTTCATGGGATTTGTGCCTTTAAGAGTTTTTTATGTGTCATAATTACTTAAGAAGTGAATTCAGTTTTTCCAATTTTGGTAACATAACATCCTATAATGAAATATTTCCAATTCCACTTCTTCCAGTTTTCTTGACTGTCCCGGTCACAGTGTCAGATACTTCTACAAATTGCATTTAAAAACATATTTTCATTAATTCAATTGATTAACTTAATTTTAACTGGTTAACGAGGAGGATAGTGGATTTGGAATCTTTCAACCATGTATTGTCTAATTCATAAAGTCTGCTCTACATATTCAAGTTTTGCTCTTTCTTGATTCAACATGTACATATTTGTTTAGTTTTTCCTCCAATTGATGAAGAATTACAGTCCTCTAATTCCAAGACTATGTTTTGAACCCTTATCAGTTGTTGTCTGTAGAGGCACCCCTACTTCTAAACCTGCAAATCAGAGGTTTATGTGCCAACATTATTTGATTATGTTGTTTTTGTGCCAAAAGTTCAGACAAATAGTCGCATTGTGCTCAATTTACAGTGTTATAGATTGTAAATATATTAGGAATAAATATATTAAGATGTTAGACTTTTGTGTTAGGATGTTAGACTTTTGTGTTAGGGTATTGGACTTTTATATATATATATATGTATTTAATATGTCTTCAATACACACAATAAACAATTTCTTTCCTTCTAAGTGTTACATGGTATCAGAGCCATACTAGAGTTAGGGTTTCTGATTTACAAGAGTTGGTTCTAGTCAGCCAGGAAGGCAAACTAGGGTTTTACCATTGTGTTCACTAATCAACATTGGCCGTTTGTGTAACACCCCGGTCCCACGCCAGTGTGATATTGTTCGCTTTGGGCAAAAGCGACTTGCAACCCCTCAGGGCCAGTCCATCAGACCCCTCACGGTTTTGTTCTTGGCAAGGCTCACCCTCCAAAAGGCTTCACACTTAGTTAGGCACCAAGGTTCACATGTATGAGTCTCAAGGTTTCCCCCACTTTCTAATGTGGGATTTACATCCTCCCCCCTCAAAAGGACCGACGTTCTCGTCGGTACACCGTACTCTGTGGGGTCTGCTCTGATACCATTTGTAATACCCCGGTCCCATGCCAATGTGATATTGTCTGCTTTGGGTGAAAGCGACCTGTAACCCCTCAGGGCCAGTCCATCAGCCCCCTCACGGTTTTGTTCTTGGCAGGGCTCACCCCCCAAAAGGTCTCACACTTAGTTAGGCACCAAGGTTCACATATATGGGTCTCAAGGTTTGCCCCACTTTTCGATGTGTGATTTACAGTTTGTCATCACCACTAATCTAGGAAGAAACCTTACTCGCCAATGACCTTCTCCACAAAATTCGGTGACCGTATCACCTGCGCATAGGGCTCACGCGCCGCTAGAAGATTACCGTCCAGTTCCATTCGCCGGTGCATGGGGGAACATCCGGCCTCCGTTCATACTCCGACAACACTCGTTTAGCTCATCTCAGTGTAAACAACACGTATATGTGCCTGGTTTGGTTCAATTCGCCTCTATTTAATACAAATTTGAGTTTAGTTTGGTTTGGCCTTTCATCGTTGATACATATCTAAGCTTAGTTTCATATGTGGCTTGATTCAGGTTGGTGTTGCTTCGATTTGTGGTTAGTATCTCATATTTGTGATATGTTCATTGGTTTGCTTAGCTTATCTGAGATTTGTGCAGCTTGATTTCTACTTCCGGCTCGTATAACACATTCCGGTATTGTTTCGTCTTTAATTTGATATTGCTCATTGCCTCATTTCTAGTTTCTATGCTGTTTTATGCGCTATTTTGTGACATACTTTGTTCGTAGTAATTTTAGTCCTCGCTATAAAATTGTTTAAGTATGTTAGAGCAAAAGGCAGCAATTATTTCTGATGTGGTTTCTGTAATGTCAAATATCACTGAACATAAACTTAATGGCTCCAATTATCTTGCTTGGAGTAAAACCATTCGAATTTACTTGCGTAGTATCGATAAGGATGATCACATGACTAAAGATCCACCTTCAGATGAGTTGAGACAGACGTGGTTAAGGGAGGATGCCTGGTTATTTTTACAAATTTGAAATTCGATTGACAGTAATCTGATTAGTTTAATTAACCATTATGAATTGGTTAAAGAGTTAATGGACTATCTGGATTTTTTATGTTCTGGAAAAGGGAATATTTCTCGTATTTATGATGTGTGCAAGGCCTTTTACCGTGCAGAGAAACATGACAAGTCTATTATGAGTTACTTTATGGACTTTAAGAAATCGTATGAAGAATTTAATATGCTATTACCGTATAGCCCTGATGTTAAAATTCAACAAAGTCAGAAAGAACAGATAGTTATTATGAGTTTGTTTAGCTGGTTTTCCGGCTCAATTTGATACTTCTAAGAATCAAATTCTTTCTAGCCCTGAGATCTCTTCTTTATAGGAAGTGTATAGTAGAGTTTTTCACACAAAGGGGCTTCACTAGTTCAGAATCCACTTGTCCTATTCAATAGTGCTTTGGTTAGTAAAAATAATGAGTATGAACTTGGGCGATCACATTATCGGGTAGGCAATCACAGAGGAGGATCAACCAGTAATAGTTTTAATGCTCGTGCACATGATTTAGGAGGAAATGTGACTCGAGGACAGGGCTCTGGAGGGATCGTATGTCATTGTTGTCATATTTTGGGACACTTAAAGCGGGATTGAAGGAAGTTTCAGTACAAGACTCAGAGAGCTCACTCGGCCCACATTGCGTCTACCAATGAGATCGTTAAAAAATCAGTTCTTATCCCTACAGATGAGTATGCCAAGTTCTCTAAGTACCAAGAATCTCTGAAGTCTTCATCCACTCTAGTTACCTCTGTCACTGCAATTGCCGATTCAGGTCAACCAAATACATGCCTTGTTTCCTCATCGTCCAAATGGGTCATTGATTCCGGTGCCACGAATAACATGACCAGTAATTCTAGTCTCTTTTATACTTTTTAGTCACATATATCCCCTTTGAGTGTTACTTTAGTGGATGGAACATCATTTTCTGTTCTAGGGTCTGGAAAAATAACACCAACCCCTTTGCTTTCCTTATCATCTGTTCGATACCTACGTCAATTGTCCTTTAACCTGATTTCTGTAAACCAGTTTACTAGTACTCTTAATTGTTGCATCTCATTCTTCCTTGATTATTTCTTGTTTCAGGATCTTATGACGAAGAAGATAATTGGTAAAGGACATGAATCGGGAGGCCTCTGCATCCTTGACACACATATACCTAAATTCGTTGCATGCTCGGGTGTCACATCAGCTTTCAAGGCTCATTGTAGATTAGGCCACTCTTCTCTTCCTCTGCTTAAGGAGTTGTGTCCATATTTTAGCAAGGTTTCCTCATTAAATTGTGAGTCATGTCAGTTTGCTGAACATCATCATAGTAAACTTAGTCCAAGAGTCAATAAAAGAGCAAGTGCTCCGTTTAAATTAGTTCATTATGATATTTGGGGTCCATGTCATGTTATGTCTAAAACTGGGTTTAAATATTTTGTTAGTGTTGTTGATGATTATTCTCATACAACTTGATTATATTTAATGAAAAGTCGTTCTTAATTATTTTCTCATTTTTGTGCATTTTGTGCTGAGATTAAAACTCAGTTTGCTACTCTTGTTTATGTATTGCGTAGTGATAATGCCAAAGAATATTTATCTTTATCTTTTTAGACTTACATGATTCAGAATGGTATCCTTCATCAAACGTCTTGTGTTGATACTCCATCCTAAAATGGAGGGGTAAAACGAAAGAACATACATCTTCTTGAAACTGCAAGAGCCATATTATTTCAAATGAATGTTCCAAAACCATTCTGGGCTGATGCGGTTTCCACAGCATACTTTCTAATTAATCGAATGCCTTCATCTGTTCTTTATGGTAAGACTTCTTATAGTGTTCTTTTTCCAACAAAATCATTGTTTCCTATAGAACCCAGAATATTTAGTAATACTTGCTTTGTTCGGGATGTCCGTCCACAGGCTACTAAATTAGACCCTAAGTCTTTGAAGTATGTTTTTCTTGGATATTATCACCTTCAGAAAGGATACAGATGTTATTGTCCGAGTTTGAATAAGTACCTTGTCTCAGTTGATGTCACCTTCATGGAAGAAACACCATATTTTTCGTCCTCCATTTTCGAGAGTCAGGGGGAGGATGATGATTTGTTACTGTATATTGTCACGTTCCCTGAACCCGTTGCAAAACTAGTGCCAGTCAGACTTGGCCATTCATCAAGTATATTCCAGACGGTGACCTCTTGATCCATGTCCTCCACCAGCTTCCTCTTCATTAGATTCAGTGACGAGTGATGATCTTCCCATTGCTTTACGCAAAGGTAAACGTCAATGTACTTATCCTATTTCTTCTTGTATCTCTTATGATCACTTATCACCTTCATTTTGTTCCTTCATTGCATCCCTTGATTCTATATCTTCTCCTAAAATTGTTCACGAGGTAATCTCCCATCCCGGATGGCGTAATGCAATGATAAACATTTGGCATGGTAAAAAATAAGTTTGACCACTCTGTATTTTATAAACAATCTGAAGTAGGCATCATTTTATTAGTAGTGTACGTAAATGATATTGTTATTACTGGAAGTGATAGTAAGGGAATATCTTCACTTAAGTCCTTTTTTCATGCTCAGTTTCACATAAAGGACTTAGGGACGTTAAAGTACTTTTTGGGTGTCGAAGTCTCAAGGAGTAAAAAGGGTATCTTTTTATTTCAGAGGAAATATGTTCTTGACTCATTAGCTGATACATAGAAGTTGGGGGCAAAGCCGTGTACTACTCCGATAATTCCCAATGTACAATTGACAAAAGATGGTAAACCATTTGAGGATCCTGAGAAATATACAAGATTGGTGGGAAAGTTAAACTATCTTACAGTGACTCACTCGGATATTGCATATTTTGTCAGTGTGGTGAACCAGTTTATGTCATCCCCAACCGTTTATCATTGGGCAGTGTTAGAACAAATTTTATGTTACTTGAAAGGAACACCTGGACGTGGTATCTTGTACGCCGATCATGGACACACTCATATTGAATGCTTCTCAGATGCTGATTGGGCAGGTTCCAAGGTGGATTGAAGGTCCACATCAGGATATTGTGTCTTTATTGAAGGAAATTTGATCTCATCAAAAAGTAAAAAGCAAAGTGTTGTGTCACGATCCAGTGCATAATCAGAATATAGAGCTATGGCTCAGTTCGTGTGTGAAATAATGTGGATATCTCAGCTCTTAACTGAAATAGGGATTAAGAGTTTGGTACCAACAAAATTGTGGTGTGATAACCAAGCTGCCATACATATTGCGTCTAATCCTGTGTTCCATGAACAAACGAAACATATTGAAATTGATTGTCATTTTGTTCGTGAGAAGATACAGCAAGGATTAATCTCCACAGTATCTAAAGACCGGAGAGCAATTAGGTGATCTTTTCACGAAAGCCTTAAACGGGATTCGGATTGATTATCTTTGTAACAAGCTGGGCATGATCAATATCTATGCTCCAGCTTGAGGGAGAGTGTTATAGATTGTAAATATATTAGGAATAAATATATTAAGATGTTAGACTTTTGTGTTACGATGTTAGACTTTTGTGTTAGGGTATTGGTCTTTTGAGATTGGACTTTGTATATATATATGTATGTAATCTGTCTTCAATGCACACAATAAACAATTTCTCTCCTTCTAAATGTTACATGTAGTACTATCTATATTGTTGGATAAAATCAAATCTCAATTTACTATATTTTTTTCTTTTTTAACTTAATATCAAATCGAATTTCTTGAGCGCTAAATTCTCTCAATTTTCATATGTTGCACTGGTTTAACTAGAAGACCATCTTTTGGAGCATTTTGATCTTTGAATTGGTTCAAAAACATAATTGGGTTTTGACGTTCTCAAGTAGAAGGCCAGAGCATGAATTTATATATAAAATTAGGGTTGCAAAGCTGGGGCAAAATAAATAAGTAAGATGGATACAACTAGCCTTATGATGTTAACAGCTGATTGAATGAGGGAACCTTTCAGTTCTCCAAATTAAGTTTCATTTGCTTGTGACAATGTAGATCCTGAACTACGTATAGCCGCTGCAAAAATCTTTTCCTCGATCCTTTGAAATTCTTATATCCCCAGCATCTGTCTCTCACAAACAGACAGAGAGACATGTGTCCATGTAGTGGCAAATTAACAATCACACAATTTATGGTCTACTCCTATAATTTTAACTTCTGATGAATATGCTTTTATGTGATTATCTTACATTGCTACAGCATCTGCACTTGCAGCACACAAATTACAGCGCCCTGTCCGTATATATGTCAATAGGAAGACTGATATGCTGATGGCAGGAGGAAGACAGCCTATGAAGATAACATACAGTGTTGGCTTCAAATCTAACAGGAAGATCACAGCCTTACACCTTGATATTTTAATCAATTCGGGGATAGTTACAGATTTAAGCCCCATAATGCCGGGGAACATGCTAGGTTCACTTAAGATGTACGATTGGGGTGCATTATCTTTCAATATAAAGTTATGCAAAACAAATACTAGCACTAAAACCTCTATGTGGGGCCCTGGGGAGGTAAATGCAACTCTTCTCGCAGAAGCTATAATAGAACATGTGGCATCTACCCTTTCAATGGAAGTTGATTTTATTAGAACAAAAAATCTTCACACGTACGAAAGCCTAAGCTTTTTTTATGAAGGCAGTGCAGGGGAGCCTCAAGAGTATACTTTGCCTTTCGTGAAGGAGAATAACAAGAAAAACAGTGGAAGGATGATTTCTTAATTAAACATCTATTTCTTTTAAATCTCTTACAAACCTTATATCAAAGAGATAACAAAGGGCTGTTTAAATAGCATTCCAAATACATAAATAGCTATTATAAATGAACATTAGTTGGAAAGCATTCCAAGGACTGAATTTGACTCTTACCAAGACAGCTATTCAATACATGACTTTTAATCTATCCAAGACAAAAAACTAATCAAACAGTGATTCTCCAATATCATAAATTTGGTTTAGTTTTCCAACAAAGCCTCCCGTAAACCAAATTTTCTTCTGACACCCAATCTTTCAACAATTCTTTTAAAACATAGTCCACTGAGCGGCTTTGTAAACAGGTCTGCCATTTGATCACCTGTCTTGCAATACTCAACGTGGATTACTTCTTCATTCACGAGCTCTCTTAGAAAATGGAAGCGAATACGAATGTGCTTTGTTCTCCCATGAAGAACAGGGTCTTTTGTAATTGAAATAGTTGAACTGTTGTCGCAAAACAGCGTTGTTGGGCAGTTCTGTTTGTGCTTGAGACTTTCCAAAATTCCTCGTAACCAAATAATTTGACATCCAGCAGAAGAGGCTGCGATATATTCTGCTTCTGTGGTAGATAGGGCGACAATTGATTGTTTCTTCGAACTCCATGATATTGCCCCTGTACCGAGATTGAAAACATACCCGGAAGTACTTTTGCTATCATCCACACTCCCTGCCAAATCACTATCGGCATAGCCAATAAGATTAACAGGAACGTTTGCTTGATAGAAGATTCCATAGTCCAAAGTTCCTTTTACATATCGCAAAATTCTTTTGGCGGCTTCCCAATGGTTTGAATGTGGTAATTCCATAAATCTACTCACTAAGTTGACAGAGTAAGCAATGTCAGGCCTAGTGGCAGTCAAATACATTAAATTTCCAACCAAGCTCCGAAACATTGTGGAGTTAACGAGTTTGCCTTCACCTTCCTTGCTTAATTTTAATCCGGCGATGCATGGAGCTGAAACCGGATTGGCTTCTTCCATCCTAAACTTCTTCAAGATTTCCTTAGCATAAGACTCTTGAGAAATGAACACCCCATTCTTGGATTGAAGAACCTCAATACCAAGAAAATGATGTAGTTTTCCCATATCAGTCATTTCAAATTCTTGCATCATAGAGAGTTTGAAATCATTCAACATCTCTAAACTATTCCCAGTAAAAATTAGATCATCAACGTAGAGGCTTACAACCATGAAACTTCCACATGAATTGATTTTGGTGTATAAAGTGTGCTCGTATGGACATTTTTGAAAGCCATTCTTCTCAAAATAAGAATCAATGCAGCTGTACCAAGCACGTGGAGATTGCTTTAATCCATACAATGCCTTTTTTAACCTGTATACTTTCTTCTCTTCTCCTTTCTTTATAAAACC
Source organism: Lonicera japonica (assembly GCA_021464415.1). Classification (NCBI taxonomy): domain Eukaryota; kingdom Viridiplantae; phylum Streptophyta; class Magnoliopsida; order Dipsacales; family Caprifoliaceae; genus Lonicera; species Lonicera japonica. The sequence continues at coordinate 34,277 of JAKCWG010000145.1, forward strand.
AGGTGGTTGTTCAAGGTAAACTTCTTCATTGAGAACGCCATTTAAGAAAGCCGACTTCACATCCATTTGAAAAATATTCCAACCGTTTTGAGCCGCAAGTGAAATAATCAAACGAATGGTGTCGAGTCTTGAAACGGGAGCAAATACCTCCGTATAGTCTTCTCCTTCCTTCTGTTTGTACCCCTTTGCAACAAGTCTAGCTTTGTATTTATTGATTGAGCCATCGGGATTTTTCTTTGTCTTGTAAACCCATTTCACACCAATCGGCTCCTTATGTGGAGGCAGATTTGTGAGTTCCCATGTATTGTTTCTTTCAATAGCTTCGATTTCTTCATTCATCGCTTGCATCCACTTTTCCTCTTTACGCGCTTCATCAAAAGAAATTGGATCTTCCCCGGCAAAGAAGGCGAAGAAAACAACATCACCTTGATCAACTTGCTCCGTGGCGTCATATATATCTTGCAAACTTCTCATTTTTTTCGAAGATGGCCTTTGAGAGTGATCTTCATTTTCAGAATTACCTTCTTCATTACGTGAGACTGGCAGATTGCTTGTATCATATTCTTCAATATCAAATGTAGCGTTTTCGTCAAAACGGACATCACGACTGATTACTACCTTCTCTGTTTTGGGATCAAATAATTTGTATGCCTTGCTTCTTTCACTATAACCAATGAAAATACATTTTTCTGCTTTATCATCCAATTTGGTTCGTATTGCACCTGGAACATGTACATAAGCAATGCTTCCAAACACCTTTAAGTGACCAATATCGGGTTTTGATCCGTACCATGCTTCATGCGGTGTGACATTCTTCAAGCTCTTTGTCGGTGACCTATTTAGAAGATAAACTGCACAAGAAACAGCTTCTGCCCAGAATTTTCGGGGTAACTTCTTCTCCTTTAGCATGCATCGTGCCATCTCTACAATTGTACGATTCTTTCTTTCACAAACGCCATTTTGTTGCGGCGTATATCGAGTTGTCAATTCATGCCTTATTCCTAAAGCTTTACAATATTGCTCAAATTCATTTGAGAGATATTCTCCTCCCCGGTCGGTCCTTAAAGTTTTAATTAAAACACCAGAGTATCGTTCAACTTCGGCTTTAAACTCTTTAAAAACATGGAATGCTTCAGATTTTTCTTTCAACAAATATACCCAGATTTTTCTCGAGTAGTCATCAATGAATGAAATAAAATAGCTATTACCTCCAAGTGACGTTTCTGACATTGGACCGCACAAATCTGAATGAATAAGTTCGAGTGGCCTCTTTGCTCGCCATGAGGTTTGTAACGGGAACGGATTTCGATGTTGCTTTCCAAGTTGGCATTCTTCACAAACTTCTTTTACAAGATCAATTTGGGGCAACCCTTTGACCATTGTCTTTCTCGATAACAACTTCAGGCTTCCATAATTCAAGTGCCCATATCTCTCGTGCCACAATTTGGAAGTCCATTTATCAACACTTGTTAAATAAGCCGAGTTTGGAGCTTGGAGATTAAGAGAGAATAGATTATTCGCAGCCACACCGATCTTTGCTACAAGCTGATTTTGCTTTGACAAGTAGCAAAAATTCTTTCTGAAATGAACATCATACCCCTTTTTCAAAAGTTGACCAACACTGAGCAAATTATTTTTCAACCCGGGTACATAATAAACTTCGGAGATCTTTTCGCTTCTGCCTGTCTTCATTTTAAATTCAACTTCTCCAATTCCTGTAATTTCATACGCCTTTCCATCTCCAACTTTAACTTGCCCATGATCTGATTCAAGTAGTTTTGTGAATATCATTCTATCACCTGTCATATGCTTACTCGCTCCACTGTCCAAGTACCAAATACTACTATTTATTGATGTACCTTGACAAACGAGTAACAAGGTTTCTTCTTCACTTCTATTTTCATGCATCAATCCAGCCTTGACAGTCTTGTTCTCTTCCCTGTACCAACAATCATTAGCTATATGACCAGGTTGGTGGCAATTATAACATTCGAAATAGCCACGACCTCGTCCTTTTTGATAGCCGCATCCTCTTCCTCTTTGATTTCCATGTCCTCCTCCTTGATAACCATAACCTCCTCTTTGGTAATTGTAACCACGTCCTCTTGAATTCTGATTTTGTTCTTCATTTGAATTTCTTTCATAACTTGGAAAACCTCTTTCTCCTTGGAAATTTGTGCCTCTGCCCCTTGAAGCTCTTCCTCTTCCTCGTCCTCGGCCACGAGACAAACCATGGCCTCCCGTATTTATAACTTGTGAGGATAGTGCTTTATCGACTTGGGAAGTGGGGGGATTCCTTCTGTTGATTTTGATTTCATGAGCCACTAATCGTCCTTGCAAGTCTTCCACAGATAGAGTGGAGAGATCTTTCGATTCTTCAATAGCAACCACAACATAATCAAACTTTTGTGGTAAACTACGAAGAATTTTTTGAACAACTCTTTCATTTTCCAAAGTTTCACCGTTTGACGCCATTTGATTCACTACGGAATTAACCCTTGTGAAATAATTTGAAATGTCTTCATTTTCTTTCATCTCCAACTTTTCAAAATCTGATCGTAAAGCTTGAAGACGAACTTTCTTCACTGTTTCTTCTCCTTTATAAGTGGCATGAATAATACCCCATGCTTCCTTTGCAGTCTCGGCTTTTGAAATTCTTTCAAATACCGGCATCTCAATTGCTTGATAAATTTCAAATAGTGCCTTGCTATCTAGTTTCCGATTATCAGACAAAGTTTTCTTTTGTGCGGCTGTCAAATGTTCTTCATTTTCTGGTTCTTCATACCCTTCGAGAACAATTTTCCATAGCTCCTTTGATTTTAGCAAGACCTTCATATTGCTGCTCCAATAATCATAATTTTCTCCTTTAAAACGAGGAATAAGGGAGACCACATTGTTACTTATACTTGCCATCTTTTCTAATCTTCTGTTTTGTTGCTCTGATACCACTTTGAAGGAGAATAACAAGAAAAACAGTGGAAGGAAGATTTCTTAATTAAACATCTATTTCTTTTAAATCTCTTACAAACCTTATATCAAAGAGATAACAAAGGGCTGTTTAAATAGCATTCCAAATACATAAATAGCTATTATAAATGAACATTAGTTGGAAAGCATTCCAAGGACTGAATTTGACTCTTACCAAGACAGCTATTCAATACATGACTTTTAATCTATCCAAGACAAAAAACTAATCAAACAGTGATTCTCCAATATCATAAATTTGGTTTAGTTTTCCAACATTTCGTAATGGATAAGTTGGCAAGTACATCAAGCTTTGAAAAACGGATTGAAATGACAAAAGAGTATAATTTGTGTGATAAATGGAGGAAAAAGGGTATTTCTCGGGTACCCATTATTCATCAATGTTCACTGCAACCAATGCCGGCGAAAGTAAGCATTCTTTGGGATGGATCTGTTGCAGTAGAAGTTGGTGGGATTGAGCTAGGCCAGGGGCTGTGGACTAAAGTAAAACAGATGACTGCATATGCTTTTAGTTTGATTCAATGTGATGGAACTGAAGACCTCTTGGATAAAGTACGGGTCGTACAAGCAGACACTTTGAGTTTAGTACAAGGTGAGATTACTGCTGAGAGCTCTACATCTGAAATAAGCTGTGGGGCAGTTAGAGTTTGCTGCGACATTTTGGTTGGAAGATTAGCCCCTCTAAAGGAAAAATTGCAAAAGCAAATGGCTTCTGTTACATGGGATGACATTATTCTTCAGGTATCTTTATCAGTCGCTTAAGAGCTGCAGCCATTCGGCTAATGCGACTATAGTTAAGCGACTGACATTTAGTCGCTTAAGACTTAAGAGACAGATAAGAGGTCTTAAGCGACTGTGAGAGTCAGTCTCTTAAGATGATTTCTGGCCTAGTGACCTTTGAGGACACGAATACTTTGGTGAAGTCAATGCTTGATGTTCTATCCAGTCTTGGGCCCTTTCTTTACAGTCTGAATGCGGGCACGCTAACTAGCTAAGTTCACCTATTTATTTTGTTTAGACTATTATAAAATCCCAACAGTGAATTTAAAGCCTAGCAGGAAAATATATAAGATTCTTGGGCTAGTTCACCCATTGTCAATTGGTTTTTGGTTTGATGCTTCAAGTCTAATGTGGTGTCAAAGCAGGCAATATTTGTGCCAACTGCCACAAACGAACCACACCATAAAATTAAGTCACATGTGAAGGGGCTATTTGGTTTTTGACACTATAAAATCCCACATGGGGAAGATAAAGCCGACACAATATATAAGACTAATATCCCAAAGTCTGGTTCATCCATGTCCAAATTTTATTGGGTTGGATCCTCCAACTCTAATATATCCTAATTTAATGAGAATGTTTTATGACTAGAAGAATATTTGCCGATGTACAGATCTAGCTCGGCTATTTGGTGCTGGTACAGTTTTGTAATGCATGCATGTGTGGAAGAAACATTCACTTTTTTTCAATAATCAAATAAAAATTATTAGCCATAGAATGGTGATTAAGGAATTATCTATTGGTTTGATGTTGTATGATACTATTTTGAATACACTTGCATCTTCTTAATTTATTTTACTACTAATATTTATTATTGTTGTTGTCTAATGATTCGGTACTTTTAAGAAAGTGATCATTATGTAGTATATTCTGTCATATCATTAAATTCAAATTCTTTCTTCATTTTCCAATTGCAGGCGCATTCTGAAAATGTAAATTTGTCAGCAAGCACTTACCTTGTACCTGACTCGAATTTGTTGCATTACCTAAATTATGGTGCTGCTGTAAGGTAGGTAAGTTTTGTCATTTACAGGCCTGTTTGTTTATATATCCACGTACTTGTATTAAATACAAGACTAAATTACACTAATGCACCTTAAACTATTTAAATATTTCAGTTTGCACCCTAGACAATTTTTTCAGACAGTTGCCCTATGCATTTAATTTGTTGCAATTAACTCTAATAGGTCATTTTCCACCAAATTTCTAACCGGCTACCACAGCGAGCATTTGGCATGTTTCTTTTTTAAAGGGAATTTCAGCATCACACAAACCAAAACAAATGAAAAACAAATAAAACCCCCATTTACACTACCAAATCTCCATTTACACTTAACTCTCAATAAACAAATCCTCCATTTCAGTTTGTGTTATGCTGAAATTACGCTTAAAGAACACACATAAGATATTTGTAGTGGACGCCAGTCAGAAAATTTTCCGGAACTAACCTATGGGAGTTGATTGCAACAAATTGGATGTATTGTGTGCAAAATGTGTCAAAAAGTTGTTTAGTATAAATTGAAATCTTCCATTAGTTTAGGGTACATTGGTATAATTTAGTCTGAATACATCTAGTGTTCCTCAATTATGTTCGAAGCATCATTTGCGCAATGATTTGAAGACGATACTTCATTTATATTGCTTGTGAGATAGCTGCCATGCTAGCTGCAACACCATATTGATTTGTATTGTTTTAATTACTAAGAATGAAGCTGTGAGTTTTGTAGGTGGAAGTAAATATTCTTACCAGAGAAACCAGAATTTTGCGATCAGATATTATTTACAACTGCAGACAAAGCCTCAACCCTGCTGTGGATTTAGGACAGGTTGACCCTCTTAACCTTGAATTTTATTTTGAAGTTCTTATCTCCTAGAAAGTAGGGACGCTTCTACGAAGGCAACTTGACCGTGTTGGACACTCTCAAACATGTGTCGAACATTTCTTTACGTACCTTAAGAAATTATCTTTTAGTTATATTTGTCTAGATAATATATATATTTATTGCCGCCTCCTACAAGTGTTCATGTCCTACATTTTTTAGGATTTTTCGTGTAGACATATTGCGCCTGTGTAGATTCTCCACACTCCACAGCCTGTCTCATTGCCCGGTTTTTGGTTGCTATGAGAGTTCGAGGCATCCATCTTCACGCGGTTTCTTTAATTATATAGTATGTCATCTGTAGGGAATTAGGGCAGCAAACATGCATCGCATACACAAAATTTTTGCACTAATCATTAAACCCTAGGATCTACACTGTTCAATAAAATCGACAGAAGACATACCTTGTATGAGATTTCGAATTAATGCAACGAATACGGTGGATTATATCCTTCTGTTGTTGTCTTCCTAGCGTAGAAATTACGACGCCTATACGGTGTGCACACACGAACAAGATCAGATCCTTGCTTGGTGTACTAGCGTCGTTTAGGGTTCTCTCAACTATTTCGTATTTCTTGCCTCTAGAACTCTCTTAGACGGCCAAGAAGAACAGAGGTTTCTTTTTAAAGAGGAACCCTAGTGAGAACCCTAAGAAACAAACGAATTAGGCCCAAGTCCAACTTGGTCCGTTTTAATTCGTTTTTGATCCAACTCGTTTTTGGTATGCGACCCTGTAGGTTTATACTCTTTGGCAGTATAATTAAAAGCCTGTTTTATTATACGAATAGTAAGCGGTCTCTAGTAAAACATTACTACTACCCAAAGGGTATAAAGGTCAAAACGACATAACCTTAAATTGATATTCCACATATTAACTCCTTTTATCAATTGATATCTAGATTGAACACAAGACTAGGCAAGTGTCATTCTTGTATAGTTCAATCTTTATTTCTTGATCTCTAAGTATAATTAATCTAATACAAATGACACCTCATTTGTGCATGGCCATGCAAATATTAATTATACTTATCAAGGGGCCCAAAGATATCTCTCTCATTATATGAGAGTGACAAATCCCATTTTGATCAACCACATACCTCTACATAGTTCATAGTATGCTTGATCATTATCTTTATAACTACTAGGTCAAGAGCAACGTTTGATAATGCCTGACATGCTATTCCCTATGTTGGTAACCATGACGATCTCATGTCTGAGGATAATACGATATCACAAATGGGGAACATCACTGATGACATTATGTAACACTCCTCGCAGTGTCCCCAAAGCGGGTCGGTCCAATACTTTGTTCCCCAACAAGTATCAGTGTGTTCAGCTTGATATCTCAATATCCATGACTTGTGGAACATAGTCATCAGCTGACCCATACTCTAATCATTATATCAATGTGATCCTAGGTTATTGACACATGATTAGGGACATCTAAATAATATTATTATAACATTACTAGTATCCCACAATCAAGTCACATACTTGATGAACTAGTATTAATATATATTATTTACAAGAGAATATAAAGTAAAATGAAATAAACTTTATTAATGACAATAAGCATAAGATATCCAAGTACAAATCATAATCTATGAATGGTTCTAGGACATATCTCTTTCATCATCATACTCAAAAACATTTGCATTACTAAATTTCTTCATAGGGATTCATATTTCTCTATAGAGAATCTACAATCGTAAGCGAAGATTCTGCACGTGGCCCCTGCCTGATGTGTAGAGGTTTGGATTCTTGGTTATGTAAGATTTATTAACATTTTGAAAGGTAGATCTGTTAACTTTATCAATATGTTAAATGGCTAATCAAATGCTAATGTGGCATTTTTTGCCTAGTTATTGTGATCGCATTGGAGATACTACAATACTCTAAAATTTACTTTCTTAACAGATTGAAGGCACTTTTGTACAAGGTATTGGATTCTTTAGGTCCGAAGAGTACCTTTCGAATTCAGATGGAATGGTGGTTACAGTGGGCGCATGGACATACGAAATACCAACAATCGACACCATTCCCACACAGTTCAATGGGAAGGTACTCAACAGCAGGCATCACAAAAAACGCGTTCTCTCCTCTAAAGGTATGTTTAGTACCTTAGTTCTGTCACAAATTCAAACAGCTTTTTGTTCTTATTGTTGTAATGGGTTTCACTGAATCCTCCTCGAGTAAAGTCTGTTGTCTTTTTGAATATCAAATATATAAAAATTAGAAAGACGTGTTCAACTAGAAATTACTTGTTACGGCGTAAACTAAATATGAAGTTGGAGAAAATATTGTCAAATTGCCTCGGACCATTTAATCAATAATAGGTGTCGTACAAGATATTCACATTTTTTTTCTGAGTAATTACAATGAACACCTCGATGCTTTTAACGTATTACAAGCACCTTCCCTTTGCTTACCGTTACTTCTGGCAGTCTCAGTTTACTGTGCGACAAGAGCAGCCATTAAAGAAGCAAGAAAGTAGCTTCATTCTTGGGGTGGATTAGAAGGTTCTGATTCAGAATCGACATTATTCAACTTAGAGGTTCCTGCTACTATGCCTGTTGTCAAGCAACTATGTGGACTCGAAAGTGTGGAGAAGTACTTGCAGTTTTGCGCTTCTCCATCAGATTCAACATAGGTGAATAATTACATTATCTCTTGTAAAACTTATTTAGGAGGACCTAATTGGCACGTAATATTTTATAAACAATAATATTTGTAATAATGATATTGCCAAAGCAATTATCTCTTTGCCTGAGCATAATATTTCTTTAAATTAACTATTGGCTGAAACTGTTAATTTCTTTTCATCTCAATGGGAGTATTTATACAAGGTAAAAACACCCTATTTTAGGAAAAATAAATACACAGCTATACAAAATAATTAGTTTCCTATCTAAATAAGGAAACAATATTAGAATATTTAGAGTTGTACGCTAACTCTCCCCCTCAAGTTGGAGCATAGATATCGCACATGCCCAACTTGGATAGAACAGTATAGAAAGGATCTCTTGGAACAGTATGAGTCATCACATCAGCCAGCTGATCTGCGCTTCTAATGTAAGGAACTTTTATTTTTCCAGAGTCTAGATTATCTTTGATGTAGTTCCTGTCCAGCTCAACATGTTTAGTCCAATCATGCTGCACCGGATTATTTGCGATTTTAATGGCTGTCGTGTTATCACATAACAGAGTCATTGGCTGCTTTGAACTAAACCCAAGTTCATTGAGAAGAATGTTCAACCAAGTTAGCTCCGTGGTTGCATGGTGGAGGGCACAATACTCAACTTTTGCACTAGACAAAGACACTTTATTCTGGTTTTTGCTTCTCCAGGACACTAGATTGCCCCCAAAAAATGATACATAACTCAATGTGGACTTTCTATCCAACTTAGAACTGGCAAAATCTGAATCAGTATAACCCACAATGTCTAGATGACCCTATTTGGTAAACATAATGCCTTTGCCGGGGGAAGACTTAAGATAAGCTAGAATACGATTCACCGCATCCATCTGTCGATCACTTGGATTATGAAAGAACTGACTTACTACACTGATTGCATAAGACAAGTCAGGTCTAGTGTGAGTTAAATAAATCAATTTACCACTAGCTTCTGATATCTTTCTTTGTTTGTTGGAATCTGCTCCAGATTAATACTTAAGCCATGATTTATCTCAATGGGTGTATCAACAGGTTGACAAGCTGAATTCCCAGTTTCAGACAAAAGATCCAACATATACTTCCGTTGAGAAAGGAAGAGACCGTGCTTAGATCGAGAAACTTCAATGCCCAAAAGATATTTCAAAGCTCCCAAATCCTTCATTTGGAACTCTTTAGACAAGTTGCTCTAAAGCTTCTTTATTTTATTGAGATTACTACCTATAACTATCAAGTCATCGACATAAACAATAAGCAATGTAATGTCTCCCCTTCTCTTTTATAAAACTAGGTATCATCTGCCATAGCTTGCTTAAACCCATACCTTTTCATAGAATGGCTCAATCTGCCAAACCATGTTCTTGGCAATTGCTTCAATCTGTATAGCTCTTTCTTTAACTTGCATACTTCACCTCCTTTTGGTGTAAACTCTGGAGGAGGATCCATATATACCTCTTCCAAAAGATCGCCATGTAAAAAGGCATTCTTTACATCAAATTGCCTCAAAGGCCAATCTAGATTAACTGCAAGTGATAATATGACTCTGATGGTACTCATTTTTGCCATGGGAGTAAAGGTCTCTCGATAGTCAATCCCATAAGTTTAGGTGTATCCTTTGGCGACCAATCTAGCTTTATACCTATCAATTGTCCTATCTGACTGGTATTTTTTGAAAAACACCACTTGCACCTTGCTGTCTTCTTATGCTTAGGAAGCTCGACATCTCCCAAGTTGAATTCTTTTGGAAAGCCTTCATTTCTTCTACCATAACCAACTTCCACATAGGATTTTCAAGGGCTTCCTGAAAATGACAAGGAATATACACAAAGGATAGTTGAAGGGCAAAAGCAAGATTAGTCTTAGATATACGGTGATATGACACAAAATTAGTGATAGGATAGACAATATTGGAGGAGGATTTTGATAACCCAGACTTGGTGAGAATTCTAGCCTATCAAGTGCTTTTCGTCCACGAAGAGGGTATCTCCTACCTTGATCTTTAACACGTGAATTTAAAGTAGTAACTTTGGGAATTGAAGAGGAGAAAGAATGTACCTTAAGATTCGTCTCAGAAGAGTAATCTGACGGCACGGTGGTATCATCAAGACGAGCGTTAGAGTTTGGAGGGGATATAAGAGCAACATCATTTTTCATCCATGTATAAACCTCTTTGAAGAACAAATCATCTAGTCTCTCTATTCTTTTCTTTGGTTCAGGCTCAACTGAAGATTCAGTTGACTCATCTTGAACTTTAGCTGAGTTCTCCCCCTGACTCCTTGAAATCCAAAATCTTTTTTCCTCGAGCCATGATTTTTCCTCTTCCCTACTATTAATCTCCCCCTGAAGAGGAACTAAAGTCACATCCTCTAAGAAGTAAAACTCATGTTCATATAATTGAGTATCCATGGAAACAAAGTACTTCCTTGTACGGTTGAAAGCATTTATAGCCCTTTTAAGAGGTAGAGTAGCTTAGAAAGACATATTTAAGAGCACGAGGTTCAAGTTTATCTCTTTGATGGGAGTGAACATGAACGTAACAGACACAACCAAAAACTTTAGGCCTAAGATTTAAGGCGGAAGGGATATAGTGAAATTGAGATAGCATGTCCAAAGGAGTTTGATAGTTAATGATACGAGCAGAAGTTTTACCCATTATCAATATGCATGAATTGATTTATAACATGGTTAGTTCAATCCGTATGCATTATCAAATAAAAACCAATCCCTCTGATACCAACTGATGGAAACTTAAATCCAGAATCATTTAATATTACGTATAGACCGAACAAAATTTTTATGTAAAACCCTAGTGCGGAATCGAATTTTACCTTTGAGATCTCTCTGGTTTGATCTCGTCTCAGCATGAACAAGAGTTGTAGACGAATCAAGAACACATGATGGATGGAACCTCACAATCTTTTATCGTATTCCTTTCGCCGTGCAATCATGTATCGAGTGTGGGCTGCGGTATCACCAAGATTTCTTTCTATACTTTCTACGGCACAAACCCTAAATTCGTGAGAATTCTAGTGTCTAGAGAAGAGGCAAGGCTGGCGTATATATAAGTCTACGATAGGGACCCTAAGGAGAAATAAGTGTTTGGGCTCACTATGGAAAACTGGAATCCTAATTCGATTAAGAATTGATTCCTTCCATAAATTATAATTCACGCCACTAAAGAATTATAATTGCACTCCCGTCCTTATCTCCAAATTATATTTCGAGCTCCTGTTATTAAATACTTATTGTTCTCCCCTCATTAAGATTTCAGATAACCGTCATTTAAATTAAATTACTAACAATTATATTTAAATGACTTCTTAATCCTTGAGCCTATCACTTAACTTATTTGACATGTCGGATTAACATAATCCACCTGCAGGGTTTGACATGATCAAAACGTATAAGCTTCTCAAGGGGTCATCATCAATCCCTATACCGAGACGTGAATTCCGCCAATAATTAATATTCATCATACATAATGTCATCATCCAATTCATGAAGATTATTGATCCATAAATGAATTTCACTCTTAATGAGTCAAAACAACAAACACTATATATATGTTTATTAATTATTTCAAAATTAAGAGCATAAGTAATCATAATAACCATGGGATTTTAAATTGTTTTATATAGTCAGTATAAAAAAAATTAACCCAAAGTGGTCCTGTTCAATACAGACAAAGTGTACTAGCACGAGTTAAAACTATACCGTTTCCTGTAGTCAAGATAAACTATTAAAACTTGTGCTACAATCCTACCGATGGTTGTCCAATTTCATCTAAGATCGTGAACCAATAAACTTATATTCCACAAGAACCGATGAGATGATCCTCTGTGTGCAAGTTATACTCTATACACCAAATCATCTACTATATGGAATAAAAGACATACATGCACAATATTTAAATAAATAATATAATGCAACCATTGCCCATAAAGATTCTCATTTAAAATAGCAAAACCGAGTCTATATAACATATTAAAACCAATAATAATAATAATAAAATCATGGCTTTTAGTATATCAGTCTAACAAGAAAAACAACGGTCATAATAGTATTAGCCCAAAAAATTTTAGGAACACGCATAGTAAAGCATAAGGCACATGCCACTCTAAGAATGTGGCGATTTTTATGTTCTGCTGTGCCGTTCTGTTGGAGAGTATAAATGCAGGTTGTTTGGTGAATAATTCCATTTTCTTTAAAGTATTCAGCAAGATATTTATTAAGAAACTTGCGAACATTGCCAGAATGAAAAACCTTTAACCCGTGTATTAAATTGTGTAGGAATCATTTTTGAAAATTAGGGAATAATTTTTACGGCTTCGTCCTTAGTTTTCAGTGAGTAAACCCAAGTGACACAAGTACATTCATCAATAAAAGACACAAAATATCTATGACCCAAAGTGGAAAGGGTAGAGAAGGGACCCCAAACATATATAAAAAACCGGATAAAAGGAATCTGACTTTTATTGAAACTTATTTTAAAGGATATATGATGATTCTTAACATAAACACATTGTTCACACCGTAAACTAGAAGCTGAAACATTTTTACACAACCTAGGAAATAAACGTTTTAGATATAGAAATGATGGATGACCCTGTTAGAGTGATATACTAAAAGCCATATTTTTCTTATTGGTTTGGATATGTTATAAACTTGGTTTTGCTATTTTTATGAGAATCTTTATAGGCAATGGTTGCATTATATTATTTATTTAAATATTGTGCATGTGTGTCTTTTATTCCATATAGTAGATGATTTGGTGTGTAGAGTATAGCTTACACACAGAAGATCATATCATCAGTTCTTGTGGAATATAAGTTTAATGGTTCACAGTCTTAGATGGAATTGGACACCCATCGGTCGGATTGTAGCACAAGTTTTAGTAGTTTATCTTAACTACAAGAAACGGTATAGTTTTAACTCGTTGTGCTAGTACACTTTGTGTGTATTGAATAGGACCAGTTTGGGTTAATTGTTTTTATACTGACTATATAAAACAATTTAAAATCCCATGGTTATTATGATTACTTATGCTCTTAATCATGAAATAATTAATAGACATATATATGTAGTGTTTGTTGTTTGACTCATTATGAGTGAGATTCATTTATTGATCAATAATCTTCGTGAATTGAATGACGACACTATATGTATGATGAATATTAATTATTGATGGAATCCACGTCCCGGTATAGGGATTGATGATAGCCCCTTGAGAAGCTTATAAGTTTTGATCATGTCAAACCCTGCAGGTGGATTATGTTAATCCGACATATCAAATAAGTTAAGTGGTAGGCTCAAGGATTAAGAAGTCATTTAAATATAATTGTCAGTAATTTAGTTTAAATGACGGTTATCTATAATCTTAACGTGGGGAGAATAATAAGTATTTAATAACAAGGAGCTCGAAATATAATTTTGAGATAAGGACGGGAGTGCAATTATAATTCTTTAGTGGTGTGAATTATAATTTATGGAAGGAACTAATTCATAGTAGAATTAGGATTCCAACTTTCCATAGGAAGCCTAAACACTTATTTCTCCTTAAGGTCCCTATCGTAGCCTTATATATACGCCGCCCTTGTCTCTTCTCAAAATAACAATAATTCTTATGAGTTAGGTTTTGTTCTATTGAGAGAGGAGAAAATCTTTGTGATACCGTAGCCCACACTCGGTGCAAGATTTGATGGCGGAAGGAATACGATAGAAGATCTTTAGGTTTTTCGGCACAGCAGTCGAAAATCAATCGTAACTTTTGATCCCACCGTTGGATCGGGCTGATTTTTGGATATGTGGTTCGGAACGCAAAGTTACTATTACTAAGAAAGAAATCAGGACGATCAGAAGTCATTTCGGTGGTGAAAAAAATTAATTTTCGCAGCCCAACGAGAATTAAAAAAAATCTGACCAAATCGCAATCTAATGCTTTCAAACCCTAGTCTCCTCATATGGATCCTCTACATGATCCACAAGGGTGAAATCTCTTTATTCTTATAGAGTTTTAGCATTAGGTTTTTTTTTGTTCAATCTATACGCAATATCAAACGATCCTGTATTTATGTCTCCATCAGACCCAACCTACAATGCCATAGGAGAATTTTGTCTTTATTAGATAATTTCATTTGACAAATTGAACTCACGGTCAGATTCAGATTGTAACTCCCTAGTCCCCTTTAAGTAATAGAGTCCCCCCCTCTCTCCTTACCAGTACGTATCATTCGAAAGATTGTCCTGAAACACACAATGAGTAGAGTGGAACATTACAGAACAATTTAGATTTTAGTAGTCTTGCTAATGGAAAGAAGATTATTAGAGACGATAGGTGTAAGTAGGACCGAGGACAATAAGAGAGTATGGGAAAACATGACATTCCCAGCCCCATAAATAGGCATAGGTGCCCCATTAGCTACCTTAACATATATTACATTAGAAGGAATTCGAGTGTTAAGTTAAAAAGGATTACTAGTCATATGATCAGTAGCCCCTGAATTAATAATCCATGTGTTAGAACTTGCAGAAACAAAGGCTGAGCCAAAATTACCTTACGTAAGAGATATACGAGAAACCTGAGATGTATAAGCAATAGTAGATAAAGGAGTATCATTATGAGCAACCTAGGCAGATTTTTTTCTTCTTCTCAGCTTGCTTTAGTTTGTACTACTCTAGATACTTATGTTTCTTCCAGCAAACATCTACTGTGTGCTTGGTGCTATTGCAATGAGTGCAAAACAAGGATGGCCATTATTACTCCTCTGGACATCCATCACTGAAGCCTCATGATGGTCTTTTAACCCATAATGGCATGCCTTTGTGCTTCACAACCAACCAACGAATATGCTTCCTCTAGACTTAGTATAGGAAAAGTAGCTTAAGACCTGAGCACACATCTGTTCCAGATTGTGATCAATATCGGCGAGAAACACATAAACATGTTCTTCACCCGTGCATTCCCTTAGTTTTTCAATATCATTTGGGCATCCAAAATCATTAGGCCTGCGATAATCGAGTTCAAAAAATATGGAGTTTAGATCATTGTAATACTCTACGAGAGGCCGACCTGCTTGCCTCGATTATAATGATTTCTTCATTAGTTTGTGTACTTGAGACGAATCTGAGACTTCAAGGTAGTTTCTCTTGATTGCATCCCAAACCTCCTTAGCCATTCTATATTGCACAAATTGTGCCAGTAGCGGTTCGGTCATGGAAGTTATAAGCGACGACTTGACTGTCTTATCTTCAGCATCCTATTCATCGTAGTCTGCGTCGGTTTCTGCATGTTTAACTTTCCTTCTAGTAATATATCCCTTCTACTAATATATCCCTTCTTCATTTTTTTAGTAATATACATCTCCATAATTTGAGACCAAACACGATAATTAGTACCTTCCAACTTAACGGAGATTGTTGGGAAGGGAGTCTCGTGAATTGTTATCATGGATGGTTTCTTGTTGTCAAGAACTACCACATCTGATTTCTCAGCCATGATGTAAAAGAAGGAACAAAAAAAAGTTGAAAGAAAGCAGCTAGGGTTTTAACAAGAAGTTGCTAGGGTTTCAACTGAGAAAGAACATTAGTGGATTGTCTTTTTTCTCTACTCTGATACCAAATTAACTATTGGCTGAAATTGTTAATTTCTATTCATCTCAAAGGGAATATTTATACAAGGTAAAAACATCTTATTTTAGGAAAAATAAATACACAGCTATACAATCTGACAGCTATGCAAAATAATTAGTTTCCTATTTAAATAAGGACACAATATTAGATTATTTACAATTGTACGCTAACTCTTTGGAAAGTTTTATATGCTTTTAAAGTGGAACATTGCTTTAGAAATAAGCATAATTGCTTTCACAATACGGTTCAATGCACATAGACGTGGTATCAAACTCTTTATTGTGTCCAACCATTGTGTTGGGTGTACAATTATTATGTAAACATGAAAGGCTGTATTATCAAATCATGGCTTATATCAAGAACCCAACGGACCTTCTCAATTTGAAGGCCAAAAAATAATGCAGTTCTAGTCTTCTTCCTATTATATATTTCTAGACTTGTTTTTTAAGCATTGGAGCTTGGTTTTGACTTTAGAATGACACTTTCAACATTGTACATACTTCTTAACTGGACTCATAGAGAGAAAGCACCTACCTAAAAGCTTCATATGAATAGATTCTATAAGAGCTCATTTGACTGCATAAATTATTTCATTTATAATTGTTTCATTGTAAATTATCAAATTATGAACTTTTTTATTTTAGCAAAAATTTGTGTGGTGTGATTTTCTCTTCAGAACTTATATGATAGTTATAAATTATGTAATTTCAATTATATCTTTTTGATTTCTTATTTAATTTCATAGGTATTAACTTAAGTTTACGACTTTATATAACAGTTAATTTTTGCTACAAAACACTCAATTTAAATCATTCATGAATTAAGCCATTTTAAATTATTTAATTTGTAAATTGGAGGATAACCAAACAAGTTCTAAGTTAATTCACATATTTTCAACTTAATATAACACCACAGTAATTCATACTCTTTTTATCATTCTTTTTTTTCTTTTGATCTCTCTTTTTAACATGGTGGATACTACTTATGATACGCACTAAGATCGTTTTTAGACCAGATTTGGGGTGAATCCTCGACCCGTTGCCTATTTGAAGGCAAAAACCTTAAAATTAGACGAATTGATGGAAGATGGAATCGCAACCCAATGCTTATAATGAAGGTGTGAACCTTGGTATAGTGAAGACGCCACAATCAATTTGTGGAGAATTGATTGATATGTCAAGAACAATTTGTGAACACCCCAATCCGCGACTCTCGCGTGAACCTAACAAGCATTCTGCATCAAGTCTTGAGTCGTCATGCATACAAGAGACTGTTAGGAAAAACCCTGATTTTTGAGCGCGTTAGGAATTAATCGCAACCTTGTCGCCACTTCGCTTACTAGGAATTAATCACAATTAATCGCACGCTCCAACCGCACGGTTGGCTCCCAACCGCACGGTTGGTACCTTCCCTAGCCGCACGGTTGGCTCCCAACCGTACGGTTGGCACCTAGCCGCACGCCCCAGCCGCACGCCCTGCGGCTACCCTTTGCGGTTGGCCTCTTTTGGAGCGTTTTTGGCGAGATTTTTGCTATAAATAGGACCCTTGGGCTCTCATTTTAAGACATCAACACTCAATAGTGTCTTTAGTAAGTAGAAACTCTGTCAGAATTATCAGAGAGTCATTTTAGAGAAATTCTGAGAGAAGGTTTTGGAGAGAGAAAATCTAGAGAGAGAAAGTTCTAGAGAGAGAAAGGAGCAATCAAGGCAAGGTTCTTATTTCTTCTCCAAGCGCATCAGGTATATTTTCTAAGACCCTCCTTAATTTCAATACTGCATTTAATTTCAATTTTAATACAGAAAATTAGATAACTTGCAAAGAAGTTCATTGCTTTCAAAACAAATCCTTTCTAAGTTTTAAAAGAAATCTAAAACCTGTTTTGACACATTTTCAAAACAAACAAAAATACAAAAACAGTTTCCAAAAGAATGGAACTACGAGACTCTGATTTCATTTCATTCTACGAATGAATACGTAGGCGCTCGCAAAGCTCGAGTCTGATTTCAAAATATTATTTTAAACTGAATTTATCCGGAAAGGACCATTCTGAAAACCATTCGAACTACTTGCAAGATATCTAAAATAGGAATTAGATACATGATCCATTAAGAGACCGAAAGGGCGAATTGGGTGCCTAACACCTTCCCAATTCGTAACGTAGTTCCCGAACCCTAGCAAAGTCAATTTTCAAAATAAATCTCTGGTTTCAAACGTATGAAAGATAGTTCGTTTTCGAATTATCCTTCGTACGATCTTTTGTTTGTTTTCTCGTAAAACAAACTGGCGACTCTACAAAACACGTTTTTCAAATAAAACCGAGAACGAGGACTCCTATTTTCTTCTCTCGGGGTATGGGTCCGGATTCTCACACAATTAAATTTAATTAATTCAAATTATTCAACAAGTTCGAATAAGAACTTAAAAGTGTTTAAATACTCAATAATTGTATATCATCATAACATAATAATAATGTTTGACAATCTCCTTTAAACATGAGAAAACAAAACCTTAGAATCCTATTGCAAAGAGAAAACTAACTATAAAACAATAAGGAAACTATTTCAAAAAGGAAATTACCAATCTAATTCATAGTTGAATAAGAAAACTATTCAAAAAAGAAACTACTAATCTAATTCCTAATTGAATAAGTAAATAAAACCAAGTCCAATAATTAAAATTACTAAAATATAAGTTGATTTATGCACTTTCCATGCATATCGGTATGCTTCAATTTCATCCAATACCTGTACGGACTAAACCAGTCAATGCTTTAATCAAGTTTGAGTATGTATTAGCCTTATTCGCATCATTCCCCTTAAATTGGAAAGGAATTTCCTCAATTCCGTGTTATGTCTTACACCAGTAACCTTTTTTTCGAAAATACTAACCTTCAAATGTCACTTCAAAGCTTGATATCTTCCATGCCAGTAGAACAAATACTTTGAATACTTTTCATGCTTCATTCTCAACTAAAATTGAAACTACTCGAATCTACCATGCCATGAAAATAGATACTTCGAATATTTACGATACATGACACTCTTTGCAAGTCGAAACTCATCAAGCTTTATTCCATACGACAACTCAAATTTCCTCAATTGGTTGAAGAAGTGACGCGATCCTGAATCGTCTTTCCTAGCCAGGCTAATGGATTCTCAACCCTTGAACTACGAACGTAGCAAGAACCTTGGAATACATCGAAAGATGGAAGGCAGAAACCTCAACCCAACGCTTAAAGAAGCGTGAACCTTGGTATGATCGAAGATGCCACAATCAATTGGTGGAGAATTGATTGATAAGTCAAGAACAATTGAATTAATCAATTCAACATGTTCAACATGTTCTTAGGGAACACAAAGAGAAAACTCTCAATATTATTAATCATCAAAAAACTTCTCCCTAGTACAATGAAAATAAATCCTTTAAATAGGAGTAAACAAGCCTTAGAATCCTAATTCAAAAAGGAAAGTACTTCCTACTTAGAAAAGGAAAATAATAACTCCTAGAATATTCCTAATACAATAAGAAAATTAATAATAAGGAAACTTATTCAAAAAGGAAACTACTAATCTAACTTATAATTGAATAATGAAATAATAATAATTCTAATAATTAAAAATACTTAAAATAATAATTGACTTCGCGCGCTCCATGACTTCCGTGTTTGACTATGCTTAAATCCTCTAGCTGGGCGCGTACTAGTATGCTCCAAGGTCACCCAATTAATCAAATCCGTGCTTGTGGTAGCCTGAATCACATCATTCCCCTTTTTTTCAAGAAGATTCATCCTCAAATCTGGCATACCCATTCCCCGATTCAACCAGTCTTTAACCACTTGGACATTCGAACTCAACTTTGGAACTTGGAATCTCCCATGCCAATAGAATAAGTATTTTGAATACATCACATTCCTCTGTCGGAACTTAGCATAAGATAATTCTGTTTTCCCTTCCCATGAAAACAAATATTTCGAATATTTTCGGCGCGTGTTTGAGGAGCGTGGTGGTTTCCGGCCAGCGATTCCGGTACACGTTGACGGCGATGATGATCTACCACCTACTAGCCAACCACAGTGGAGGAATATCCCTCTATGGTAGCAGTGTGAGTGGGACTCCTCGTCCGAGGAAGAGGACGTTTTTTGGTTTGAAGCCCTGGTTAACCGCAGGGGCGATTTTCGACGTGATGCTCGGGGAAATTATGGGGGTCCAAATAATCATGAGTCCAAGATGAAGATGGATTTACAGACTTTTGATGGCATTTACACGTCGAAGACTTCCTCGATTGGGTTCACAACGTTGAAAATTTCTTCGATTATTTAGAAATTCCAGAAGACCGACAAGTTAAACTAGTAGCCTATAAGTTAAAGGGTGGAGCTTCAGCTTGGTGGGAACAACTTCAAAATAATCGCTACTGGCAAGGGAAACAACGAATTCGCGCTTGGCCTAAGATCAAGAAATTGCTACAGCAACGTTTTCTTCCCCTAGATTACGAACAATTCTTATACCAACAGTACCAGAATTACCGATAGGCTAATCGTATGGTGAATGGCTACATAGAGGAATTCTATCGGTTTAACGCTCGAGTTAATTTATCAGAAACAGAAGATCAATTAATTGCTCGGTATATCGGGGGTTTAAACTTGACTATTTAAGACAGTGTGGCTCTCCAAGGGGTATGGACTATGACCGAGGCAATCAATTTGGTAATGAAGGTGAAGAACCAAATCAATCGATCCTCTATTCGTACATCAAGTAATTTTCGATAACCGACACCTGATACTTTCTCTTCCCAAAGAGGGTCCACAACAACGACCAACAATAGCATTAAGGATACTCAAACCAGCCAAAACTCAACACAAAACCAAGGAGTAGTGGCTCCCGCTAAGCCATAAATGCAAAGTAAAAATCAACTAGTGCAGCGAGTTACTAACGACCCTTACGCGTGGCCGTGCCTTAACAAGTGTTTCCGATGCTGCCAACCCGGACACCACTCAAACACCTGCACTAAACCAAGACGAACGATTAATTTTGCAAAAGAAGGTGGGGGTGGCGGAGAGCCAGCTAGTGAAGATGATTTTTATGAAGGAGCTGAATACGAAGAGGCGGATGACGGGGAGGAATTAGCATGTATAGTTCTACGTCTCTTACTAGCTCCTAAGAAGCAAGAGGATTCCCATCAACACGAGATATTTTGGACTCGGTGCACTATTCGAAATAAAGTGTGAACGTGATTATTGATAGTGGCAGTAGTGAAAATGTGGTTTCTAAAGCTTGGTCAAAGCGCTCAATCTGAAAACAAAAACACATCCTACACCTTACAAGATTTCGTGGATCAAGAAGGGACCCGAAGTCATGGTACTTGAAGTTTGCTGAGTTCCTTTATCAATCGGGAAGTATTACTAATATGAGATTTTATGTGACGTGGTGGATATGGATGCTTGTCACGTTTTGTTGGGACGACCATGGCACTATGACGTCAACGCTACTTACAAAGGCTGTGACAATACCTTTATGTTTTAGTGGTTGAATAAGAAGATCGTATTAATCCCGCAGTCAAGCTCACCTAATAATAATCCCGTTACTAAGGAAGACAAGCCAGTGTTTTCAAGCATTATGGGTTCAATTTTCCATACCGAGGCCAGGCAACAAGGTTTTGTACTAGCATTGATGGTTAAGGGTCAGTTTGAAGCTACTTTTGAAATCACTCAATTAGCCCAACAGGTATTAGTTGATTTTCCTAATTTAGCTCCTACCGAATTACCTAATGAATTACCTCCTATGCGAAATATACAACATCATATTAATTTAATGCCTGTAGCTAGTTTACCCAATTTACCACATTATTGTATGAGTCCGGCCGAACATTCTGAATTACAAAGGCAGGTTAATGAGTTGCTTGAAAAGGGCTTAATTCAGAATAGCATAAGCCAGTGTGCGGTCCTGGCCCTACTTACTCCCAAAAAGGATGGCACTTGGAGGATGTGCATTGACAATCGAGGTATTAACAAGATTACTGTTAAGTATCGATTTCCTATACCTAGACTAAATGATATGCTTGACAGCTTAGAGGGAGCCATGGTGTTCACAAAGCTCGACTTACGTAGCGGTTACGACTAGATTCGCATTCAGCCCGGGGATGAGTGGAAAATGGCCTTCAAAACCAAAGATGGCCTTTATGAATGGTTGGTGATGCCGTTTGGGTTGTCTAACGTCCCTAGTACTTTCATGTGGTTGATGAATCAAACCCTTCAGTCGTTCATTGGGAAATTTGTGGTAGTCTACTTTGACAATATTCTTATCTATAGCCGTAGCGAGGAAGAGCACTTAGACCACCTCAAGGATGTTTTACTAGCTTTACGTGCTAGTAAGTTATACCTTAATCTTAAGAAGTGTAGCTTCATGACCCCACAGCTCCTATTTCTTGGTTTCATAGTAGGCAAGGATGGAATTCGGGTTGATGAGACAAAGGTGAAAGCAATTCGGGAATGGCCGACCCCAAAGACGGTGTGTGAAGTTCAAAGTTTTCATGGGTTAGCTACTTTTTATCGGCGCTTTATTAAGGGGTTCAACACTATTATGGAACCTATTACTGATTGTTTAAAGAAAGGCCAGTTTCAATGGGGACATTTATAGGATGAAAGTTTTGAGGTGATCAAAGGAAAATTGTGTTCCACTCCTGTTCTAGCACTTCTTAGCTTTGAGAAAGTATTCGAAGTCGCTTGTGACGCTTCAATTATAGGCATTGGTGTAATTTTATTGCAAGAGGGTAGGCCAGTGGAGTATTTTAGTGAGAAAGTTGCTGAGTCTCAATGCAAGTGGACCACTTACGAGCTCGAATTTTATGCTGTCTTTCGGGCTTTGAAGCATTGGGAGCATTACTTGTTTCAACAGGAGTTTGTTTTATTCACTGATCATCAAGCCTTGCGCTACATCGATTCCCACAAGAATATGAATCGGATGCATGCCCAGTGGGTAACTTTCTTGGAGAAGTTCAATTATGTTATTAACCATCGTTCAGGGCAAACTAACTAGGTAGCTGATGTTTTGACTCGACGTGCCTCTTTACTAGCCATAATTAGCACTGAAGTGGTTGGGTTTGAGTCTCTAAAAGAGACTTATGCATGTGATGAAGACATCAGTAGCATATGAGAGAGGTGTTGTAACAATGAATTTGTTGTTGATTTTCTCATTCAAGATGGGTACTTGTTTTACGGTACACGGCTCTGTATTCCTCGATCATCTTTACGTGCATATTTGATTTGCGAATTGCATGCTGGAGGTTTAGGTGGCCATGTAAGCAGGGACAAGACAATTAGTTTGGTCGAAGAAAGGTTTTATTGGCCTCAACTAAAGAGGGATGTTGGTCGGTTTTTTCAGCATTGCCCAATTTGTCAAAAAGCCAAAGGACAAGCTCAAAATACAGGCCTCTATACGCCATTGCCTATCCCCTAGACGATTTGGCAGGATTTGACGATGAACTTTGTTCTTGGCCTTCCTCGAACCCAACGAGGTAATGATTCCATTTTTGTCGTGGTTGATCAGTTTTCTAAGATGGTTCACTTCCTTGCTTGTAAGAAAGCTTCAGATGCATCGTATATGGCTCATTTTTTCTTTAGAGAAGTTGTTCGCCTGTGTGGGGTCCCTCGATCCATCACTTCTGATAGGGATGTGAAGTTCCTTAGTCATTTTTGGTGAACGCTGTGGAAATTATTTGATACGTCATTAAAGTTTAGCAGTACTAGCCACCCATAAACTAATGGACAGACTGAAGTTGCTAACCACTCTCTTGGCAACATGATTCGAACCATGTCCGATGAAAGCCAAAGCAATGGGATGCAGCCTTACCACAAATTGAATTTTCTTTCAACAATGTCCCTAATTGTTCTACCAAGAAGGCACCTTTCGAAGTTGTCTATACTAGCGCCCCGAATCATATGCTGGACTTGATTCGTTTAATGA
Organism: Lonicera japonica; assembly: GCA_021464415.1. NCBI lineage: Eukaryota > Viridiplantae > Streptophyta > Magnoliopsida > Dipsacales > Caprifoliaceae > Lonicera > Lonicera japonica. The sequence continues at coordinate 58,180 of JAKCWG010000145.1, forward strand.
CTAGAACCCGGATCATCTTTCCTAACCAGGCTAATGGATCCTCAACCCTTGAACTACGGATGTAACAAGAACCTTGGAATACGTCGAAAGATGGAAAGTAGAAACCTCAACCCAATGCTTAAAGAAGTGAGAACCTCAGTATAATCGAAGACGCCACAATCAAGTGGTGGAAAATTGATTGATAAGTCAAGAACAATTGAATTAATCAATTCAACATGTTCAACATGTTCTTAGAGAACACAAAGAGAAAACTCTCAATAATATTAATATTCAAAACTTCTATAAAACAATGAATCCATCTCCTTTAAATAGGAGAACGAAACAATTAGAAACCTAATTCAAAAAGGAAACTAATTCCTACTTAGAAAAGAAAAATAATAACTCCTAAAATATTCTTAATATAATAAGGAAAATAATAATAAATAATAAGGAAACTTATTCAAAAGGAAACTACTAATCTAATTCCTAATTGAATAATAAAATAATAATAATTAAAACTACTTAAAATAATAATTGACTTCGCGCGCCCCATGACTTCCATGTTTGACTATGCTTAAATCCTCTAGTTGCGCGCGTACTAGCATGCTCTAAGGTCATCCAATACCAGTACGGACCCTACAAATCAATGCTTTAATCAGGTCGGAGCTTGTGCTAGCCTGGATCACATTAAGAAGTTAACTAGCTTGTAATTCGAATGAGTATCAAAGTTATCAACGCCAATGAAATCGATATGCTCAATTTCAACAATCTTCAAATGTAATCCTTCAACTTGAATATCTTCTTCTTTCTAGATGCTGACGTTGTTCGTGTTAATAGCCATCTTTGGAGATTCATACAAGATGTTTTGTACTTGAACGATATTTTCTCTCTATAGGAAAAAACAAAGCCTTAGAATCCTATTACAAAAAGGAAACTAAATATAAAATAATAAGGAAACTACTCAAAAAGGAAACTATTTCAAAAAAGAAACTATTAATCTAATTCCTCATTGAATAAGAAAACTTAAAATAAGAAAACTATTAAAAATGGAAACTACTAATCTAATTTCTAATTGAATGAGTAAATAAAAACAAGCCCAATAATAAAAACTATTAAAATATGAGTTGACTTCCGTACATTCCATGCATATCGGTACGCTTCAATTTCATCCAATACCTATACGGACCAAACCAGTCAATGCTTTAATCAAGTTTGAGTCTGTGGTAACTATTCGAGTGATATACTAAAAGCCATGATTTTATTATTATTATTGGTTTTGATATCTTATATAGACTTGGTTTTGCTATTTTAATGAGAATCTTTATGGGCAATGGTTGCATGATATTATTTATTTAAATATTGTGCATGTGTGTGTCTTTTATTCCATATAGTAAATGATTTGGTGTGTAGAGTATAGCTTACACACAGAGGATCATATCATCGGTTCTTGTGGAATATAAGTTTATTGGTTCACGATCTTAGATGGAATTGGACAACCATCGGTAGGATTGTAGCACAAGTTTTAGTAGTTTATCTTGACTACAGGAAACGGTATAGTTTTAACTCGTTGTGCTAGTACACTTTATGTGTATTGAACAGGACCAATTTGGGTTAATTGTTTTTATACTAACTATATAAAACAATTTAAAATCCCATGGTTACTATGATTACTTATGCTCTTAATCTTGAAATAATTAATAGACATATATATGTAGTGTTTGTTGTTTTGACTCATTAAAAGTGAGATTCATTTATGGATCAATAATCTTTGTGAATTGGATGGCGACACTATATGTATGATGAATATTAATTATTGACGGAATTCGCGTCCCGATATAGGGATTGATCATAACCCCTTGAGAAGCTTATAAGTTTTGATCATGTCAAACCCTGCATGTGGATTATGTTAATCCGACATGTCAAATAAGTTAAGTGGTAGGCTCAAGGATTCAGAAGTCATTTAAATATAATTGTCAGTAATTTAATTTAAATGACGGTTATCTATAATCTTAACATGGGGAGAATAATAAGTATTTAATAATAAGGAACTCGAAATATAATTTTGAGATAAGGACGGGAGTGCAATTATAATTCTTTAGTGGTGTGAATTATAATTTATGGAAGGAATCAATTCTTAATCGAATTAGGATTCCAGTTTTCCATAGTAAGCCCAAACACTTATTTCTCCTTAAGGTCCCTATCGTAGCCTTTTATATATGCCAGCCTTGCCTCTTCTCTCGACACAATAATTCTCATGAATTTAGGGTTTGTGCCATAGAGAGTAGAGAAGGAGATCTTGGTGATACCGCAGCCTACACTCGGTACAGGATTGCATGGCGAAAGGAATACGATAGAAGATCTTGAGGTTCTATCGAGCCCGTGTTCTCGATTCGTCTCCACCAACCCCTGTTCGTGCTGAGACGAGATCAAACCAGAGAGATCTCGAAGGTAAAATCTTATTATGTACTAAGGTTTTACATAAAACAAATTTGTTCGGTCTATACGCAATATTAAATGATTCTGGAACTTAGTTTCCATCAGTAGCCTTATTCGCATAAACTTCTATAATTGTAATAATAAATGAGAACTTACCATTGTGACCAAATTAAGTGCCATCGTAGTTAAAACTGATGGTTCTTTGATCATACCAAACTTCAATTCTTCAATGTTACATGTGAAGCTCCCTAGTTCTAAAATTGTTCAATCTCTAAATTTTTACTTGAAATGAGTTATATAAGTTTTAATGAATGTACTTAAATGACTATATTGACGATTGTTCAATTTTCACAACCAAATACAATTAAATGTGAAAATTCTAAACTGTCTAATTTATAATGTGAGGGGCAACCAAATGATCGATAAGTATAACAATAATGCTTCGTTAAGCTAATTCAACTTAATTTCTCCCCTTGGAATGAAACACAATGAAAAATTATAGAGAGAGAAAGTATGAAAATTATCTCTCTTCTCTTTCCTCCCTCTTATGAACAACAAGAACAATTTGATGTTTCTGGCCACCCCCATCCACCACTCTCCCACCACCACTTCACCGGAAAACCACTCATCACCACCTCAAAACCACTATCCCCCACCGAAAAATCGCCTTGTGCAAAACTATATTCCAACTCAATCTTATCATTAAAACCTCTCTACACATGTACAACATAATAACAAGCCAAGTTCTACAGTTCAATATTTTGTAGAAAATTGGCAAAATTTGAACTATGGAACAGTCCAATGTGTTATAGCATGGGAAACCTTTCTTTCAACCAGCCCACAAGTCTCAGATACAGTTTCAAGCACTTCTGAATTCCCTCCCACAATTGCAGATAGGCTTAGCAAATTTTCACCACCTGGAAGTGATTTTTTAGGCCAAAAATCTGGCAAAATCAATGAATCATGAATCTTACAGGCCATTTATGATGCAAATCAGGTTCCTCGGTTACCACATTGTTCTCAAGCTTCTTTATCTCTTCCTTATCTCAGATCTGAAAGTGTTCAAGCATTTGTTGCAGAACAATCATAAACAGCTCTCAAAATAATTTTAATGCTATGCATTGCTCAAATTATATTCAACCTCACACCTAACAGCCTCCACAAGTCATAAATAACCTCTTGATGACCTCTGAAATGGTCCCCAATGTTTCCTCCACTTCTTTTAATTTTTCACCTTCCAAAAGTCCTTCTTGTGTTGCTAACGATGATTTTTCATTCACAGCTCACGCCAGAGATCAATTTTTTTCTGTTGATAATCCTCATTTTATTGAGGAAAGCAATATTGGTTTTTTTATGTCATACCACGCGGAAAACATCCCCACAAATTACACAAAACAACTTTCTCTATTGTCTAGTGGTTTTCCTGGTCAATACAATTGTTAGACTGTAACAGTTGACATGTCTGTTCAGTCTACTGATGTTGTCTTAGTGTAGACTGCTTCTATAGTCATTGACAGTACTGCTCCTACTTTTCCTCAAGGCTCAAGGTCTGTTCTGCTTGGTACTAGCACTCAACCTCCCTTACCTCACATATTTTCACAACCTTTTGCTCCTTCTAATCCTGTCATTCCCGAGACAGCAAGTACACAAGGCCCAATGCACACTTTTACTCATTCTAACACTCCTTGTAGTTCTTTTCTAGATCTCCCATATCCTCTCCCTACCAGCCAACTCAACACTTCAACTAGTTCTCAACTAACTAGTTCATCTCCAGCCAAAACTTTTGCTAGTTTATTACAAAATTCGGATAACCTCACCCCCACCATTATTGCTCCCATTCTTACTTCGTACATTAAAGGAAACCTTCCAGCTATCAAGCTTGATAAGTCAGTTTACCAAAAAGAAGTTCAGGCCTGGATTTTCAATCTCATTGGCAGATTCACTCTTCCAAAAGGATCTTCACCTCTCAAAGTTTCTGAACTTCACTCAAAGTTTAATGCTAGGTGGGGAATCAAAAATGAATTTAAACTCACTCCCATTGGCAGGGGGTTCTTTTGTTTAAGGTTCAAGAACCATGATGATCAAAATCAGGCATGGTTTAATGGGCATTTAAACCTTAATCCTGGTAGCTTTAGATTGCAGCCCTGGCAGAATGACTTTAATCCTAAACTTGAACAACAAACTATCTCTCTTATATAGGTTAGACTTCATAGAATCACACATGAATATTGGGATCCACAGCTTTTGATAAGCATTTCTGGTCTGGTTGGCATCCCCCAAGCTAGTGATCCTCAAACTAAGGAGTTTGTTTTTGGTCACTATGCAAGAATTCAAGTTGAAGTCGACTTGCTACACATTCTTCATCACAAACTTCTCATTGAAAGGGAGGGTTATAGCTTTGAAGTGCTTGTCACATATGAGAATCTCCCAAAGTTTTGCATGCATTGTCATATTATAGGGCATTTGGTGGGAGAATGCAGAACCCTAAAAAAGGTGCAAGAAGAAGCTTCTAAATGCAAGGAGTTTGCTAGTAAACAACACCAGAATTTTAACAAGAGTACCAACAATCATTTTTCTGCTTCCACAAAAGAAATTGCACAAAGAAACAAGCCTCAAGTTGTGCCCACAGGCAAATCTGCTCCTTCTACAAATGCAGGCAATGCTACCATCAATTATGTAGTTCTTATTATTAATGGTACAACCCTCATAACACCAACAATACTGAAATACAAGATCAAGTCCCTGCTCCTTTACTTCCAATCATTCAATCAGGTTCTAAAACTGAAAATCATAGCTGCTCTCCTTCAGTTTTCCCTGCCAATCCTACTTATCACACCACCTCCCTATATGTGGAATCCTTTGTTCCTTGCTCTCTTAACAAGAAAAAACCTTTCTCCTCCAAAAACATCCCCAATCAATCTGTGAATAGATCCCTCACAGACTCACATGGCAGCCAATACATTGTCTCTTATCCTTATTACTACACCAGAACTAGAGTTTCTAACAAATTATCTCCCCTCAAGGAGTACTTATTGGATGATGATGGTGATGGTGAAGCTTGGGACCAATCCTCTAAAGCCAATTCCTTAGAGTATCAAGAGATAGTTAACTCAGAAAATTTTATGGCTGCTCACATACCACCTTCCTTAAATGTTGATAAGGCTCCAAATTGGGGTAATATGGAAAATGAGGAGCCATTTCCATCATGGGAAGCTAGGGCAGATTTTGATTTTGAAGAGGCCTTAGCTAAGAACAATAATAATGATGAATGCATTCAACTTTTACAAGATGACAGATCATCAATTCTTAACCAACACTTTCCTCCTTTGGGAATCAACAGTTTGCCACCTCCTATTCATCAAAATCGTCCCCTTTCAGCTCCTCACCAAAAATCTTCCCCTTCACAGTCTATGCACAGCTCTCCTAGTGGGAAATTCATGAATCTCTCTTTTTTGAATTCTTAACCCTCAACAAATCCCACAAACAAATTAGGGTCTAATGACTCTGAGTACATTCCCTCTCTTATGAAGACCAGAGCTCAAAGGAAAAAAAGGTGGAACCACTGTTTTGCCATTGCATAAACAAAAGAAATTGTCTAAAACATCAAAAAGACAAGTCAATGCTCTTAATATGCTTACAAAGCCTAGCCCCGCCTCTTTAGACATGACCCTGATGAATACCAATGACATGTCCTCTTGGCAGATCAGCAGAAAAGAGCAGAGGGGACTTCTGTCAATGTCCCTTTGAAAAATACAATTGTCATGAGAAAAGTTGAAACAAATTCCACTAAGGCTCCCTCTAAACCATGGAAAGTCTCTGTGTTTGCACAACCTCAGATGGAAAAAGTGGCATAAAACACACAACAACCAACAATAGCAGATGCTGATGTCATACATCCTACTTCTGTTATCATTGCAGAAATTAACAATGATACCACAATTCCTCAGTAGTTTTTTCTCCTTTTTAAAGGGAGATTTTGCTGGTTATGTTCCTCCCAGCCTTTAGCATGAGCAACAAGTTTAGGCAGCTACACTTCACAGTTCAACTATTTATTTCCTGCAAAAACATTGTTCACAGTTTGTTTGGTCTGTTTCTTGTGTGTTTTTTTTCCTTTTGATTGCCAACTTGTTTTGGCTTAACACGCCTTTTTTCCACGTTGTATAGGCCTAGTTTGTTTAGCTTTGAATTGGTTACTGGACTTGTGAGTTTAGCTTTTAATTCATCATCCAATTTTGCTCATTTCTTTGTGTTTTTTGGTTTCATGGCTTTGGAGATGGCCTTTGTTGTATCTCCCCCTTTTTTTGTTATTTATGTTACTACTCTTTTGCCCTAGATTGGGCAAAGAGGACTATATAAAAAAAAACCTAATTCATGAAATTGTACTTTCAGATAAAATGCATGATAGCGTTTCGAGTTATAATAAGTTCCTAAATAATGAAAAAAAATATGGGTTTACTTAAGATGAAGACCATCTATTTAATTTTAGTACAACTAATTTTAAATTTAATTATATTATGATAATTAGGGATTGTAAAAGACCTAGATTGTAAAGGAAAAAAACTAACTTTTCATATTTTAACAATTAAACAAAAGTATTTGAAATAAAAGTGCTAATAAAAAAAACATCATCATGAACTTTATTCTTTAAAAAATATTTAAGTTGTTGAATATTAATTATGAGGTAGTTTAACCATTGGTAGATTCCCAAAATGAAATCAATAAATTTTAAAATATAAATAATATATAATAACATACAAATTTAAAAAATATATATTTAAAAATACACAAAATGGCATTATTTTGAGATACATGTATTTAGGCATAATTTCCATTCTCATTCTACATTTTTTCAGAAAAGGTGAAAAAATAATATTACTTCATTCTATTTTAAAAAAAAATAAAAATAAAGTTGAACTCGGTTTGATTTTTTTCTAAAAATTCATGAAATTATGAGCGGGATTCTTGAAATGGCTTAAAAATTTGCTTGGCAAGAGATTTGGTCAAAAGGACAGAAAAGGAAATAAAGATTGCCACTGGATTGGTACTTCTTCTAACGAGCACAGCTCTTATCCGTGCCAAAGTCGTTTCAAGACCTACCAAAATCTAGCATGGCTTAAAACCGTGCCAGATAGGGTACCAGTTATCAAGTGTTTGGTGAAGTGTGTTTTGAATACGAGAGCAATTAACCTAGTCTCGAATCACAATTATAACCCGAGAAACCCTTTTCGACAATTTGTACAAACACTAAGCGAGGGAATTCCAATTAGCAATAAAGTTCAATCAAGCAAACAAGCAAACAAGTAATGCACACACAATATATACGTAATTATGAATAAATGATAAAGCATACGATAAATAAACAGTAAGAGAATAAAGAAAATACACCAGGACATAACGTACTGCGTGCGTACCCAAACCGGGTCTTCCAAGTGAAATGTGAGAACTTTATTGATGAAGAGAAATTCATAACTCAACATTCAATCCCTCTTACTTATCAATGAAACAATCCTCCAATTGATCTAAAACTCTCAAACCCTAACTAAACCTTCACTAGAAACCCTCACAAGAAAAACCCTCTTATGACATCTCAAAACCCTAATTTACTCTCTATGTATGCTGATACAAGATGTATAACAAAAATAAAATAAGACATCTATTTATATAAGTGTGACAGTCAAACTAATGAGCTTGGGCCGCGTTGCCACGCGTACCATTCATCATTTTGATGAGCCAAATAAAATAATCTTCAGCTTGGCGAGTCATCTCCAGCCAACATTGGTGACTACAACCCGGAATTAAATCATTCATCCCCTTGAAGACCATTACGACACCTTCAAAGACATACCCCTAGAACTTCAACACGAAGTGAGATTGAGAAGACTTGCGCAATGCTTAAAATTTTATGTGGTAACTGGCTTAGTTAACAAGTCTACCAAAATTTCATCAGTGTCTATAGTTAGCATGTCTTACACGATTTCATCAATGTGTACCTTCTCTAGGACGACCTCGCCAAAATTAACTCAATTATATACTCTATGGCACGTCACATCAATGTAATTTGTGCGGGCATGGTACACTTGGTTCTTAGCCAAATAAATAGTGTTTTGACTATCACACTAAATAAGAATACCATCTTGCTTCAAACCCAACTCATTCACTAAACCCTTTAACTGCACTACTTCCTTTGACACTTTTGTGAGCACCATATATTTCGCCTTTATCGTAGACAAGGCACTTATTTCCTGTAACATAGATCTCCACAAAATTGGTCCACTTTCCATAGTAAACACATAACCCGAGGTAGACCTTCTTTTATCATGTCACTTGTATAATCAGAGTTTACGAATCCCGCAACATAATAAGCCCTATCGTTCCGCTTAAACACAATCCTCATGGACTTAGTACCCTATAAATACTGTAGAATGCATTTCATAGCTCTCTAATACTCGTTACTCGGATTTGACATGTATATACTAAAAATGTGAACCACGTAAGCTAGATCCGGCCTTGTACAAACAATGGCATACCTGAGATAACCCATCATGCTAGCATACGGTATTATCGACATCTTAGCGCAATCATTAAGAGAGAAAGGACATTACTTTGCGGACAAAACAAAATAAGAAGCTAACAAAGTAGACATTGGCTTCGCACTTGGCATATTGAATTTATCAAGGAAATGACAAATATACATCTTTTGTGAAAGGCACAACTTACCATTTTTCCTATATTTCTAAATCTCCATACCAAGGATCTTTTCTTCAGTGATAAGATCCTTCATGTTAAATTCCCGGCCCAATTCTCCTTTTAACATATCATGACAAGCTATAAGCATATCATCCACATAAAGGATCAATAAAATGAATCAGCCATCATCAAAATATCTAACATAGGGGCAATGATCACCATCACACTGATGATTACCAATCCGCAACATAAATGAGTTAAATTGTTAGTACCATTATCTAGGCAACTTTTTAAGCCCATATAGGGACTTCTTTAGCTGGCAGACATACTTTTCCTTACCTACTTATTTGAACCCCTCTGGTTGCGACATGTAAATTATATCTTTTAAGTCACCAGAAAGGAAACCCGTTTTCACATCCATTTTCTCAGGCACCATATTGAACTAAGTTACCATTGCTAGCAATACCTGTATCAAATTATATCTCACCACCGGAGAAAAAATCTTATCATAGTCAATTTGCTCCTTCTAAGAAAACCCACTACTAACCATGCTTTGTACTCGGAGTTTCATCTTTATTGACCACATATTTCTTCTTAAATACCTATTTGTAACTAACAATACTTTGGTGTTTGTATTTAGGAACCACTTCCTAAACGAAATTCTTGTGTAAAGCCTCCACATCCTCTACTAAGCACCCATCCAACTATCATTTTCATTGACATTGATGGTTTCTTTGTAACAAGTTAGATCACCCTCAATTGTAAAAAGGGCATGCTTGGCCTCGTCTTTCTAACCAAACCTAGAGGGTGGTTTGATTGCCCTCAAAGTTCTATCTCATGCCATCGAGGGTTCTGGCTCTGTCGCTTGAGGTTGCTCCATATCACCCAATCATTCCTCAAATTCCTTCTTTTCTGCCTCCTCCTTGGCCAATCGCACAGCCCCCTCTTTAGCTTGCCTTTCCTCATCCTGGACCTTTTACAAACTAGTCAGCTAATCTTTACAGGCCTGGAGCTCCCTCTCATAGGAGTCGTTGACATTAGCAGCCTACTTAGTCTTCTTATCAAGCGAATACTTCAATTTTTTAACCTACTTGCCTAGTTGATCGACATGCTTACCAATCTCCCTATTATGGGTCCTCAAGTTTTTGAGGTCCATAGTCTGCCATGTAAGGAGCTCGGCGAAGTGCTAGACGGATTGACAAAAGAAAAAAAAAGAGCAAGAATTAGTACAATGAAGTAAGTAAAAAAAAGAAAGGGAATGGGAAGTGACATACAGTGATAAGGCACTGGAAACTTAGAATTCCTAGTGTAGGACTATCTATCTGCTCCTTGCTCTCCCAATCCTTGGGCAGCATGATGTTATTGACCAAGGCCATGCAGTCGTCGGTAATGGCATTATCTTCTATAGTGACCATCATGTTCTCCATGGGGATGTAGGTCCTTGGAATAAAAAGGGGAAAAAGGATGGTCTCTTGATTATAAAGAACCCCCAACTTCATGTACTAAAGTTGGGGGGTGGAGTCATGTTTTTCCCTCTGGTCGGCCACCTTCTCAGCGGGTAATGGAATAGCAATGGGAGGACTTGGGTGGGTTGGTTCCTCCATGACCTTCACAGCCCCAACTGAGGGGGTTTTCAACAACTTGGGTAGTTTTTGACTTTTTCTAGGGAGGTGCCAAGCTCCCTAGTGTGTTTGCAAGCTGGGCATCCTTTTCTTTGGCTGCCAATAATTGAGATACCGTACGCCTAGGAGGCATCTTTTATTATGCAAGAATTTGGAGGAAAGCTTCGTCAAAAAGAGCCTCAATCTCTGGATCTTCTTTAACTTACTTTTGACCCGCACCCTCTGGGTCAGACATATCAATAGCCTCTACCCTTGGTTGGCGAGCAATTAGGACGAAGATTGGAAGGTTTACAAGGATGACCTGGTCAAATGTAGGGTTCAGTTCTGTGGGTGGCCCCTTGTAACTACAACAACTGAGGTCTCTATCTTGTTCTTCTTCTTCCTTTTCCCCCACTTTGGTAATCATTGGAATCTTTTCTAGCAGCATGCCAATTGGTCCTCAAGTTGTCTTGTCTTAAAACTCTGTAGTTAAGGATGTTGTACTTCATGAACAACTTATACTAGAGGGTCCAATCAGGTGGATATCCTCTAACCTAATGAGTGGTAGGGGCCTTTTTTTATAAACGAAGCGTTGTTTGGGGGTGTAATCGAGAAGGGTATGGGAAGCCCTTGGATGTCTCAAGGGGGAGGGTTGCCAATGCTATTATGATTAGAGATGGCATTCAGCTGGTCGGCGTGGATGAAAGCATCTTGATGTGCAAAGAAATTGATATATTTTATTCTATTAATTTATATTTTAAAGACCATATATTATTGCTAATATTTGAAATTTTATTGCTTCTCAGGTGCTAAAAAAGAATTGGAGAAGATGGAGAAAAATAGAGAAATTAAAGTAAGTGAAGGCACCTAAAGTGGCTCAATACTTTTGGACGTATAACTTTTTACTCGTAACTCCAAATCATGAGATCTTAAGCCTATTTTGAAGAAAATTTGCGGAGCTACAATTTTTTTGTTCAGCACTTTTCCAAATTAATTGAAAAAAATTAAATAAATAAAAGGGGAGAGAGATAGAGAGAGAGGAATTACTATGAAAAGGGTGGAAAACTAAGAGATTTTTTATTTTTTTATTTTTTTCACTAGATAGTATTTGTGTTAATGTCTATGAGGTCTTATGTTTCTCTCTCTATATTCTCTCTCTCCATCTTTCTGATTATCTCTCTACATATAAATAATACATATATCATTTGTATACATATTTATATTATTTAAAATGTGTAGCCCCTTTGTTTAGGAGGGAAAAATGGAAAAAGTGGAGTCAACTATAAAATTACAATTATGCCCTTATTAAATCTCACGTGATGTGCATGTGGGGTTTTCAAAATTAACAAATTTAACCCCGTCAACAAAAAACAGTCGATTACAACAAAATTGATAGTTGGTGGCATTAATTGCTACCTTTGTTAGTTTAAAGGGTAAAATACTAGTAAGGTCATAGTTGATAAGGGTAAATTGCAATTAACCTTTAAGTTAATTTCACAGTACTTTTAATGGAATATATACTTATTTCCAGGATATCTAACATTATCAGAAAATCATTAACACCTTTCTAAAACATTTATAAACATTTAAATATTTGTTTGCTGGTCGACTAAAATGATAATTGAGTCAAATTGAATGAATATTTTAGAGACAATTGAGAGATTGTATTGTGTTATATTCATTTCACCGTTGGAGGAACTTAAGTCAAAAAATTATATAATGTAAATAAGGAAATTACACATAGTCAACTACATAATTAATACATGAAATATTGCAGAATATTCTCTACGATATTAACTCCCTAATATAGACTTTCCTAATATTATAGAGTCACGCTAACACTCCCCCTCAAGTTGGTGCATACACATTAACCATGTCCAACTTGCTCAGTGAGTCGTAAAACCCTTTTCTGAAAATCCTTTTGTGAGCATATCTGCAAGCTGCTTTTCAGTAGAGACGAAAGTAAAGCTAATAAGGTTGGCATCTAGCTTCTCCTTTTATAAAATGACGATTAACCTCCACATATTTATTACGATCATGCTGGACTGGATTATGCGATATATCAATAGCTGCCAGGTTGTCACAATACAATTGCATAACGTTTTTAAGTTCGAAACCCAAATCACACATCCAATTTCTTAGCCACATCAATTCGCACACTCCATGAGCCATTTCTCTATATTCAGCCTCATCTAGGGGTGTGCATGGTCCGGTTGACTAGACCGAATAGCAGAGGACTGGACCGGACCGGAGATTTCGGTCCTAATAATTCGAAGACTGGATCGGACCAAAATAAATGTTAAGATTGGACCAAATCGGACCAGACTAGTCCAGTTTTGATCTATCCATTCGGTCTAGGCTTTTTTTTTGGGGCCCAATAGTTGGGCTTATTCTCAGAACAAGCAGCTCAGCAAATTCCAAGCTTCAAACATAACAAATTGGATCAAAGAAAACATGGTAGTTTCATAAATATTCTTGAAATAAAATGCAAACCCCAAAATATAAATTCAATTATGCAGTATTGGAAGAAGCAAGGTTCACCAATTTTTTGAAGTTGTTTTCTTTACGTATTAGAATCGGCATATATAATTTTTTGTGTAATATAATATTTAATTAATCATTATAATACATATTAAAATTTTAAAACAAAATAAACATATCAGATATTATTTAGTCAAACTATAATACCATGCATTATTTAGAGTTCAAGTCTTTGATTTACGGCTTAGTCTGCTTCAAGCGAAGCAAAAAGAAGATCAACTGCTTACAATTACAGTTTATGTACACTATGGCACTGCCCATTAATTACGTAGAGCAATTCCATTTTCTCTAGTGTAGCTCCCACCCTCTATACTGTCTGCTAATTAATTTATATTAGCAGCTCTAATATTCAACATTCAAAGACCTAAAAATAAACTACCCCTAAGTTGCTTCTTAGTTGTATGGGAGAAAATGATTTTTGAGAAAGATGATAAAGAAACAGGAGTTTCTTTGCAATTCATTAACAACGAAAGTATAAAAAGGAAGCAATCACACACAAGTACACTTACCAAAAAGTGCAGAATTTGTGCCGCATGTAGCACCCATGCCTTAATTAACAGGATAACACCCATAATTAAGGCCTGGAGTATTACTAACCCACCTTTAGATTAACTAAAATTGGTGTAAGATTACATAAATAAACAAGAAAATAAAGCGACATGTAAATCACGTGCTAAATCAAACATGAAGTATAATTTCTAGATAACTTTCAACATGCTTGTAATAATTATACAGAACCAATAGCGTGGAATCAAAAACATATATAACCTACGGGCTAGCTGTGGCTTCCCGTGGAAACATGTATACATCACAAAAAGGAATTGTATCAGAGCCTTTACTTCGTCCCTGATCCTGTCGTATCTTTGTCCTTTTGGGACTCGTGAGTACCTATAAAATTTTAAAGAAAGCAGGGGTGAGCTATTTGCTCAGTAGGGGGGACATAGAGCATATGTTTGAAAATAGGTTTATAATCACATCTTCCAAACCATGTTTACTTAAATAATATCAACAAGAACCATTGTCATCAAGTAACAATGTATGAACGTACTAATGTAGGTGTGAGAATCCGGACCCGCGACCCATGATAGGAGAGTCCTCGTTCTCGGTTTGATTTGAAAATTTGTTTTGTAGAGTCGCCAGTTTGTTTTACGAGAAAACAAACAAAAGATCGTACGAAGGATAATTCGAAAATGAACTATCTTTCATACGTTTGAAACCAGAGATTTATTTTGAAAATTGACTTTGTTAGGGTTCGGGAACTACGTTACGAATTGGGAAGGTGTTAGGCACCCAATTCGCCCTTTCGGTCTCTTAATGGATCATGTATCTAATTCCTATCTTAGATATCTTGCAAGTAGTTCAAATGGTTTTCAGAATAGTTTTTTTCGGATAAATTCAGTTTAAAACAGTATTTTGAAATCAGACTCGAGCTTTGCGAGCGCCTACGTATTCATTCGTAGAATGAAATCAGAGTCTCGTAGTTCCTTTAATTTGGAAACTGTTTTTGTATTTTTTTGTTTGTTTTGAAAACGTATCAAAATGGATTTTAAGTTTCTTATAAAACTTAGAATGGACTAGTTTAGAAAACAGTGAACTTCTTTGCAAGTTATCTAATTTCTGTATTTAAAATGCAATACCGAAATTTAGAGGAATGGTAGAAAGTTATACCTGCTGCGCTTGAAGAAGATAGGAGAGCCTTGCCTTGACTTCCTCCTCTCTCTAGAACTTTCTTTCTCTAAAGCTTTCTCTCACTAACTTCCTCTCACTAGCCTTCTTTCTCAGGATTTTTCTAAAAATGATTTTTCTCAAAATTTTGACAAAGCTCCTACTTACCAAAAATACTATTGAATGTTGATGATCCCAAAATGGGATCCCAAGGGTCCTATTTATAGCAACATTTCCGCCAAAAACGCTCCAAAAGAGGCCAACCGCAGGGGTAGCCGCATGGGGTGCGGCTGGGGCGTGCGACAGGGGTGTGCCAGCCGTACGGCTGGCAGGTAGCCGTACGGTTGAGCGTGCGGCTAGGGGGTGCGGTTAGCATGTGCCAACCGTACGGTTGGCAGGCAGCCGTACGGTTGGGCGTGCGACAGGCAACGAGGTTGTCTTAGACTCCCAACTCGTCCAAAATTGGAGTCTTTCCTATCAGTCTTTCTACATGCATGATGACTCATGATTAAATGCAGGATGCTAAAAGAAAACCAGTATTCGCACAGGAGTCGTGGATTGGGGTGTTCACAGACCCTCTCGTCCCGGGATTCTTCTCCGCAAGAATACTGGGACGATAAGAAGACAACGATTCACGACTCTTGGGTGAATCTCAAGATACTTGAATCAGAGTATACCCTTTCTGGCATGCGGATTTTTTGTGCTTCAGGTGATGCAACCCACAATTGCCCCTTTCCTTTTGGCCGGGCGACACGATACATCAACCTTTTCTTCCATCTACCCTCAGTGATACATTACCCTCAGTGGCACACCACCCTCAGTGTATAGGACTACACGAGGGGGCTTGGCATTTTTCCGAATCCAAAGTGTCCTCAAAGCGTCCCTGTTTCTTAGGGAGAAGTGAGAGAATATTCTTGGTCTTGTGGTGTATCCCTTCGTGGGGTGTGGTACTAAGAGAAATTTCCATCTTTGGGAAATGCGAATCAGATTCCTTTCTTGGGGAATGTGTGGATAAAGCTATTCCTTTCATGGGGAATGCGCGGTAAAGGTTATTTCCCTTCATGGGGAAAGGGAATCGGAGAAAATTCCCATCGTGGGGAATGCGAAGAATTCCTAACTCTGAGGAATCCAGAGAAAATTCCCTTCTTGGGGAACACGTGGAGTCGTTATTTCCCTTCATGGGGAAAGGGGTTTCGGAGAAATTCCCATCGTGGGGAATGCGAAGAATTCCTAACTCAGAGGAATCCAAAAAATTCCCTTCGTGGGGAACACGTGGAGTCGTTATTTCCCTTCTTGGGGAAAGGGGTTTCGAAAAAATTCCCATCGTGGGGAATGCGAAGAATTCCTATCTTTTCAAGAATTCGAAAAATTCCCCTCTTGGGGAACACGTGGAGTCGTTATTTCCCTTCTTGGGGAAAAGGGTTTCGGAAAAATTTCCATCGTGGGGAATGCGAAGAATTCCTATCTTTTCAGGAATTCGAAAAATTCCCCTATTGGGGAACACGTGGAGTTGTTATTTCCCTTCTTGGGGAAAGGGGTTTCGGAGAAATTCCCATCGTGGGGAATGCGAAGAATTCCTAACTCAGAGGAATTCGAAAAATTCCCTTCTTGGGGAACACGTGGAGTATTCTTACTTTGAAGAATTTGGGACATTCCCATCTTGGGGAACATGCGGTAAGTGTTATTTCCCGTCGTGGGGAAAGGGAGACAGATAAAATTCCCATCGTGGGGAATGCGAAGAATTCTTACTTTGAAGAATTCGGGAAATTCCCATCTACTGCCTTGTTGCCATGATTCTATTACTCAGACACTACCTTGTTTGATTTTCCGAAAAAAGATATGTTAGAGAGAATTGCTTGCGAGGTGAAGTGCCTTTTTCTTTTCCTTTCCTTTCTACCCTCAGTTTTGACCTTTATTGGGAATCAGACTTCTGAATCAACTTTTTTGCAGCAACTTTCGGACCGCTGTGCATGGATTTTTGGGATTTAGCATCTCTCTACCCTCAGTTTTCTTCTCTTTGGTCCTGGGGATGGAAATTCGTCTGGAATTCTCAATAGCCTTCAAGCTACCCTCTGATTTTTTCACAGGAAAGATGCTGGTCCTGTATCGTTTTCTGTTTTTCGATACCCTTATTGCACCCTCTTTTGATTATCCGGCCCTATATTTTTTGGCTTTCGGATTTTCCTTGCTTTTTCTTTCGTGGATTTTTCCAAAACAGGAGCCTTACTCACCTAAGATGTAGCCCTCCGCCTTTTGGCACAGCTGTCACTCTTAGTGTGGCTCTCCCTGTCAATTTTCGTCATTTCTGTTTATCTCACTTTTCCCTCTCTTGGACCAACGGGATTTTCCCTTTTCTACTTTTTTAATTTTTTCTGGTACCCGATTCCTCTTTTACATCTTCTCTATCAATCAGATTCGAGCATTCCGGATAATAGATCCATCCTTTTGAATTTCAGTTCCTCCACAGACTTTAGAGCGTCAATCTTTGGGGTTTCGGTCAGCCATCTCGTGCGTGTGTGTGAGTCTTGGTCCTCTTGTGTCTTGGGAAGAGTTGATTCAGAGTCTGTCCCCCCCCTTTTTTTGTGTTTTTTTTTTGTCAATCTGGTCAAAATTGAGGGGTAGCCGCAAGTGGTAGCCGCAGGGTCTGACCCCCCAGCCGTACGGCTGGTAGCCAACCGCACGGTAGGGGGCTAGCGGTACGGTTGGCTAGCCTGCGGCTGGCCCCTATTTCCTATAAATAGTGGTCTGTTCAAAGCATTCTCGTCACTTCTTCTTGTGATCTTTCTCTCTAGCATATAAATATCTGATTTTTCAAAAACATTTAGTGAGTATTTGAGACGAGTGTGAGCGATGGCATTTGCGAGACTACTTTCGATCTTCGTGTACATGATGATGGGAGGCCCACCAGAGGGAGGGGAGGCGCCGGAGCTACTCTCGGGGGACGAGGTGGAGTCGATCACCGCGATGATGGATGGGCGCCTGATCTGCGCGCCACATCATGACGACTGGGAGGGTGTGGCCTGGGAGGGGCCACTGGGGGCAGACGGATCGCTACAGCGAGCGATGTACCGAGACGTACCCTTGATCTCGCTGGGAGAGGGGCGAGAGTGGCTGTTGATGGAGCCTGCGGCACACGAGATCCGCCGCCGGACTAGGGTATGCTCTAATATTTAGTATTTAATTTATGTGATTTTTTGAAAAAAATGCAATGAAGAGATATCCATGAAATGTGATAAATTTAATAATTACTTGCCATAATAGACATACTCAACATAGCTTATTTATTTTTCAAAACATGTATTACCCCGTATTAATAAGATATGTGATGTGCCAGAGGATTGGACGTTGCCGCGGTATCACACGCGCTGCGCCTGAGCTCCGAGAGCAGCTACCCCCGTTGGTGAGGGTGTACTTGAGTGCGACCCCATTCGGACGATTTATCGAGGTGCTGCCAGGCGGGGAGTTCCAGCGATCAGTGAGCCTTCCGACGGTGTTAGGGGAGAGATGGTGGGACACGACGCACACATTCCACTGGAGTTGGGGGGAGATGACGTTGACACCGGAGGATGTGTTCGTGATGACAGGGCTGCCTTTCGGGGGGGAGGTTCTGGTGCCTAACCCCCGCGTACGCATTACTCTAGATGGTATGGGAGCGGCACTAGGATGGAGGCCTAGCAGGATTGTGGCGGATGGGATACCCCACACGGCTATGGTGCAGCATATTGAGGCCGAGAGTGAGAGGTTTGGCGATGGGCCGATGACACGCCAGGAGGTGCAGCAGCTATCCCGATGCTTTCTGCTGCTCGTGCTGCATGACTTCTTCTATGCGCGGGGCGGCGACAACCTACGGTTATGGTGGCTGCCTTATCTGCGGTTCTTCGACCAGTTGTACACTTTTGCCTGGGGAGGATACGTACTGGCGGTGCTGTATGAGTCGATGGACCTGGTGTGCCGTCACATGGAGCTGAACCACCGTGGGTTGGTCACGCTTTGGGAGGTAAGTAATAATTTAAACCCTCACTGTACTTGGAAAAAACACGTGATTTATTTTTAAAAAATGCCGGTTCTATAATGTTAACAAGTATGATGATTTGTGACAGATGTGGTTTATCGCACATACCCACCAGGGTATTGGTCAGATCCATCTGCACCCGACTTTCGCAGACGAGTTCCCGCTTTTCCGACGATACTACAGCGGGAACATAGTTGGGGTGTATCGATATCTGACCCCGGATATCAGTGCAGGCGATGTTTCTGGGCTACAGCTAGACGAGGTATGAAATGAAATTTAAATTATTTCTGAAAAAAGAATAGTTAAGTTATTCATGGTGTATGTTCGATGTGGCAGGTTCAGTGGAGTCCGTGGCCTGCATACGTGATGCAGCAGTGGGGGTATGCAGACGCATTGGCGGCAGCTCGCTCGAGGCGTTTATTCGTGCATGAGTATGGCGCGGCGTTCTACCTGGGGGAGCGTGTAGTGCGGCAGCATACGCCTGGGTTGGGATTTCGGGTCCCGGCCTGGCCTCCGGTGGCGATAAGGCGGCCGGTCATGCTGACTGCGGAGGAGAGGGCCCTGTTCCTGGGAGGCGTCCCGATGGAGGGTCTGTTGGTGGAGGGGGAGTACGGGACGTTTGCGCACCGGTACCTGATGAGGGAGATGAAGGGGGTGGGAGGCAGGGTGATATATGCGAGGTACGCGGCCCTCGGGGGAGACCCGATGTATATCCGGGGGCAGTTGTACATCTCGCAACGGGTCCCACAGCAGCCCGCTCCGGCACCGAACCGGAGGGCCAAAGGGATTGCGGATTCAGATGACGAGGACCCGCATGGGGAGAGGGACGCGGAGCCGCAGCAGGTGGAGGAGGAGGATGATGAGGGTTCGGAGGAGGTGCCCTTGGGAGGAGGCAACGGTGGGGCGCCCTGAGTAGTGCCCGGCGGGGGAGTAGGGGAGGAGCCGACTGTTGCGGTTTCGCCTGGACGAGGTAGGGCATCGAGGGGTGGGAGGAGTCCAGTCGGAGGATGGAGTCCCGTGTCGAGGCCGCCTATCCCACCAGCTATAGCGGGGAGGACACCGCAATTCTCGTCGGAGGATATGCGGCAGATGCTGGAGTCGGCGCAGACACCTGGGGGACGTGGGTCGATGTCGGGGTCATCACCCGTGTATGGGCCGGGCGACATGGATTGGGTTCATCATGTGTCCTTCTCGCCGTTGCTGCGCACGCCTGTCGGGTCGCCAGGTGCCGGGTCGGTGGGATTGAGGCCGTACTCTCTGTCGACCCCATCATCAGGTGCGGCCCGTGGGATAGTCTTCCGGGAGCTAGGAGAGAGGGAGGCGCAGTTAGGGGCGGAAGCAGGCATAGGCCAGACTCCGGTGGGTGAAGGTGGCGACAAAGGGAAGGGGAAGGCGGTGGCGCCCGAGTCGGAGACGGGAGAGGACACCGGGGAGGACATACCCCCGGTAGGCAGCGCTGGCGGAGCTGGTCCGTCACAGGCTCCTGAGGGTGGGGCGTTGGCGTCGTATTCGATCCCGGAGTACCCCCGGGACATTCCTTACTTGGATCTTGGCCTACCAAAGCGATACCGGATTCCTGATGTGCCCGTGGACGATGACCGGATGGGGGCCCTAGTGCGTGTCTCGGACGAGGAGGTATGTTATCTTGCAAAAAGTTAAGTATATGTGCCGATTTTTGAGTGTTACTGATTGGTAATTTTGGTTTTGATAGAGGGGCTCATTCCTGCTCCGCGAGGTGGCTGAGTTACTGAGGAGCTACTTCAGCATGTACGGACTGCTGACGTTTGCGGCTCCCTTCCCGACGAGTACATGGGGCGGTACAGCAGACGCTTGGCGGGCGACACGACTGCCACTTACCATCCGTCACGCTCGCGGTCTCGATCGGCGGCTCCTTCTCAGTCGGTCCAGCAGTCGAGGCGCACTTCCCGGCTTGCTCCTTCTCATCAGAGTGCAGGTCGCACGGTTTCGGAGAGTCCAGCGGAGGGTGCTGGAGAGACAGAAGCGAAGCGCCCGCGCACGATGGATCCTCCCCCTTCTCCTCAGCGTTGATGGTTCTGATGGCTCGGTGTTAGGTTTTGCTTGAGAGAAACATTTTAAATTAAGTAGTTAACTTAGGCGTATTTTATTTTTTGAAAAAACTTATTTTAATTTAGTGGTTAATTTAAATATGTTTATTTGTTAAGAAAAATGTTGGTTTATCGATGTGTTCGGTTTTAATTTATGGATAAAATATTTATGTTTGTTTCGAAAAAATGTTTCTGTGTGATCTGATGAAGATATTCTTTTTGTGAGTGTAATTGAAAAGTGATTATGTGTTGGCGAAATTATTACTTATTTAATTATACAAGAATGCGGTTAAGTGTAATCAAATTAAATTGAAAAAGGTTAAGCACATACGTTGGCAAGTAATTATCAAATCTATATGCATGCAATAATGGATCGTTCTTCCTGAACAAAGTCTGGCAATATTCGTATCATGATGTATTGTAAAGAAGATTTGAAAAAAAGACGATTTTGACTAAAGGGGAGGAGCCAACCGCACGCCCTACCCGCACAGGGTAGCCGTACGGTTGGGAGCCAGCCGCACGGTTGGCCAGCCAGCCGTGCGGTTGGCATGTGCAGTTATGCTATAAATAGAGCGCGAATTTGCCCTTTTTTCCATCATCAAAGTCACTATTCACCCTATAGCTCTTCTTTCTCTATTACCATGTCTACCTTTCATACCCACGCTTCTTTCTCCCTGTTGTCTGATTTCGTGTCCTTGGCCGAGGCCGACTGTGGTCTCAACTGGGGCGATCTGAGCCATCTTCACCACTGGTGTTCTCATGACATCAATTTTTCTTTCTTGCTTGGTATTGCTGAGTTCTGGGATCCTGAGGACCATTGTTTTCGCATTGGGTTAGACGATTTATGTCCGACGATTAAGGAGTTCACATTACTGATGCGGTAGGATATTTCCTGGCCGCTGGCCTCCTTGCGAGATGCTAGGAGCCCTCGTGTTATGTTGGCGGAGTTTCTGGGTTTACGGGAGAGTGAGTGCCGGCCTATGATAGTCGATGGTCGGCTCCATCTGCGTCACTTGGCAGATTTTTTCCTTCATCATGGCGACGATCCGGCTTACTATGCAGGTCGGACTTCTGCTTGCATGATTTTTTCTTTTTCTCAGATGCTCTTGGTTACCGATGATGCTATTCTGGTAGACCCTCTGATTATTCGAGTTGTATCTGAGGCTAGACGCGGCTATTTGGTGACTCCCATTTTACTGGCGGAGACACTGAATGGTTTGGATGCCGTGGTTCAGTCTCGACTTAGTCACTTTCGAGGCAGTCCATATCTACTGTATATGTGGGTTACTGAGAGGTTTCGGTATCTAGAGACTCGGCTTCCTTGGGATTCTCGACATTTCTTCCAGCGTCCTGATTACGCCCGGATTCATCGTCTATCATTATATGATTGGGCTGTTCGTTTTTCTGAGTCCTCTTCTTCGATTCGTTGGGAGGTTCCATGGTGGCGTATGAGGACCATGATCATGAGTATGGGTGGGCAGAACTACCTTTGGTTTCGTGGTTTGAGAGAGACATCATTCTACATCCCCGGACGGCTGACGAGGCAGTTCGGTGTTCCCCTGAGTATACCCCTTCCACTGAGACATTTTTCTTCGATCGCTCTTCCTATTACCCCGAGACTGGAGACGACCCTACGAGGTCTTTGGTCTACCCGCTTTGTTCGGCGATTTCATGGAGGAGAGGTTGGCATTACCCAGGTGACCCGTTTTAATATTGTGCCGCATATTTGGCGTCGAGTTCGACAGACCATTGAGCATGAGCCTATGATGATGAGGTGGTTTCGGTTTGCAGATTCACCGGTGACAGATGAGACAGTGCTTGCTTCGTATCAGACCATGGATCGAGAGAGGATCTTATATTCTGCTGATGATGGTTAGGTTAGGTTTGGTAGGTGGCTTCTTTATGAAAGCATTTTGAGGTTAGATATGGTAGGTGAATGGTATATGGAAAGTATGTAGAAAATGATGTAAGCGTGTTTTGTAGGTTATCTTGTATGAAAGAACTTTGTATGGAAAATCTCTTTCTGTCTCTTTTGCAAACGAATGAATGTTATTATAAGGAATAGACCGGGCCTGATATTTTAATTCAGGTTGCCTACGTTTCCCCCTTTTTTTCTTTTTTTTTTTGGGGCTCAGGTCTTCGTAGTTCATGCATACAATTTTTTACTGATAATACTTCTTCAATCGGTCGAGGTTGACTGGTAAGTTCAACTCTTGGCCATCGATGTCGGTAAGGAGGACGGCACCCCCGGATAGGATTTTAGTAATAATGTAAGGGCCTGTCCACTTTGGCGAGAATTTTCCTCTTGCGTCTCGGGCTGGTTCACGAATTTCTTTGAGGACTAAGTCTCCAACTATGATGCTTCTGTCTCGGATTTTTTTATTAAAGGCTTTCGCAACACGTTTTTGATACCCTTGATGTTGATATGAAGCCCTTAATCGGTTTTCATCAATCATTGCCAACTCCTCATACCGAGCCTTTATCCAATCACTTTCAGTAACTTGATTTTCCAAGACAACCCGTAAAGAAGGTATTTCCATTTCTACTGGTAAAACCGCTTCCATGCCATATGTAAGGGAGAAAGGTGTTGACCCCGTAGAGACTCTTTCCGTAGTTCGATATCCCCAAAGTGCATATGGGAGCTTTTCGAGCCAATCTCTGCCGGACTTAACCATTTTGCTAATGATATTCTTTAAATTTTTATTAGCAGCCTCAACGGCCTCATTAGTTTGTGGGCGATATGGGGAGGATTTATGGCGTTTGATTCCATACTCTTCCATGATTTCGTTGGCTGCGCCCTCAAAATGCGTACCATTATCAGATATTATCTCATGCGGTACCCCGTATCGGCATATGATGTTGTGTCGGATGAATCGTGCCACTTTCTTGGCATTCAAATCCTTGTAAGACTCGGCTTCAACCCATTTGGTGAAATAGTCGATAGCTACTAGGATGTATTCATGCCCATTACTTCCTTTTGGCGAGATCTTACCGATTATGTCAATACCCCAGATGGAAAACGGCCAGGGAGATGTCATAGGATACAATTCTTTTGGTGGAAGCTTCTGTGCCTTGGCGTATATTTGACATTGGTGACATCCTTTGACGTATTCAAAACAATCTTTTTGCATCGTTAACCAGTAATACCCTTGACGAACTATTTTTCGTGCCAATGTATGACCGCTCATATGTGGACCGCACTCTCCACTGTGGATTTGTTCCATCATTGCTCGGGACTTTTCTTTATCGAGGCATTGAAGGTGTATACCGTCATCATTTCTTCGGTATAGTTTTTCGGCACAAATGATAAACTGGGATGCGAGGCGGCGAAGCGTGACCCGAGTGGTTTTGTCGGCATTTGATGGGTATTCATTATGCTTGAGTAATTGCCAGATATCGTAATACCAAACATTTTGATCGATCTTATTTCCATGTTCAACATCGAGTGATAGGCAAAATACCGGATTTATTCGTCTTTGAATCTGAATCTGAATTTCTTCTTTCTCCCCCGGAATTTCAATCATCGAGGCCAGAGTAGCTAAGGCATCAGCAAAATTGTTTTGCGTTCTCGGGATGTAGAAGAATTCAATGCAGTCAAATTTCTCAGAAGTTTCTTCGAGTTGGGCTAAAAATGGCACAAGTTTTTCCTCCTTGATTTTCCATTTTTTCAAGATCTGATGAATTATGAGAGCGGAATCTTCAAACACTTGAATTTTGCGAACCCTTTTCTGCAAAGCAATTTCTAACCCGACAATACAAGCTTTGTATTCCGCAATATTGTTGGTACATGAAAATTCCAATCGAAAAGACATAGGTGCATGGGTTTGATCTGGCGAAATTAACAGGATTCCGATTCCATTCCCGTTTCGATTACAAGCCCCATCAAAGTACATTTTCCATTCATCATCTTCTGTAATCTCCATGATACTTTCATCGGGAAATTCAAAGTCCTGTAGCTCAGTATCAATGATCGGATTGCCCGCTAAGTGATCTGCTATGACTTGCCCTTTGACGGCCTTTTGAGTGACATAAGAAATGTCGAATTCTGAAAGCAGGAACATCCATTTAGCCTTTCGATTAGTCAACATTGGCTTTTCGAATAAGTACCGCAAGGGATCTAGACGAGAGATTAAGATCACGGAAAATACCAACATATAATGTCGCAACTTCTGGGTAGCCCAAACTAACACAGCGCATGATTTCTCTAAAGTCGTACAATTTTGTTCTCCCGGAGAAAGCTTTTTGCTGAGGTAGTATATTGCCTGTTCAGTTCTTGTTTGCAACAAATGCTGTGCCAACATTGCTCCAACTGAGGAGTCATTGACTGACATATATAGTAACAATGGAATGCCCACTTGGGGAGGTGCTAAGACTGGCAGATTAGACAAATATTGCTTGATCTTATCAAACGCTTCCTGGCATCGCTCGTTCCATTGCTTATCCGAGTTCTTTTGGAGTAACTTAAAAATTGGTTCACATGTTCGAGTCAACTGTGAAATAAATCTGCTGATGAACTGTAATCTCCCGAGGAAACCCCGAATATCCTTTTCAGTTTTAGGGATTGGCATTTCTTGAATAGCCTTAACCTTTGTCGGATCAACCTCGATTCCCTTTCTGCTGACTATATACCCCAGCATCTTGCCTTTGGTGACCCCGAATACACATTTCTAAGGATTCAAACGCATTTGAAATTGCATAAGCCGTTCAAAGAAGACACGAAGAGTTTCCACGTGACTTGCCCGGTCTAATGATTTAATGATCATGTCGTCGACATACACTTCTACTTCCTTATGAATCATATCATGAAATAGAGTAGTTGCGGCTCGCTGATATGTAGCCCCGGCATTTTTCAACCCAAATGGCATGACGGTGTAGCAATAAGTACCCCATGGTGTGATAAAGGCCGTCTTTTCCTGATGATCAGGATGCATTTTGATTTGATTATACCCGGCAAACCCATCGACGAATGGCTTTAAAGCATGATTTGCAGTGTTGTCGACAATGAGATCAATGTTTGGCAGTGGAAAGTCATCTTTAGGACATGCAGCATTTAAATTGCGATAATCAACACAAACCCGTACTTTGCCATTGGCTTTTGGCACTGGCACTATGTTGGCCAACCAAGTAGGGTATTCAACAACCCGTATGAATCCGACATCCAATTGTTTTGTGACTTCTTCCTTTACCTTGAGCGACCACTCAGGTACTAGTTTTCTTAACTTTTGCTTGACAGGTTTACATTCGGGTTTAGTGTGTATTTCGTGCATCACAATGTTGGCATCTAAACCCGGCATATCAGCATATGTCCAAGCAAAAACGTTAACAAACTCTTTCAACAAATTTTCTAAGTCTGTTTTCTCATCATGGCTTAACTCGGCCCCAATTTTTATTTCTTTTTTATCATCGGATGTTCCAAATTTATTGTGACCGTGTCTCCTTCAATGGGTTGTATTCCCTGCTCATCATTCAAATTCTCATTCATAATTTCAACATCACAAGAATCAAAGTAAGGGAAAAGATTGGTAATTTTATTGATAGAAACATCACTTTGCATAGATAACATACATTCTAAATTTCATACATTTCTATCAATATTCCTCTCTCTCTGCTTCTTCTCCTTTCCTTCGATAGGGCGTATAAGATGCACAGGATCCCCAAGGTAATCTTCCTCAATTGCCATGACCTCAAACATGTTACCCAGCATATCTTCCTCTTCCAGTGGCTCGACAGGTGGCCGGGTAATCTTTAATCGAGACGAGAAGGTGTGAGTGAATCCTTCACTGATATACAAGTCTTCTTCACAGAAAATTTCTAAACCCGGTTGTCTTTTCCCCTTTTCATTTACCCATGGCTCTTGAAACCCGCAGTACGGAAAGTCTTCACCCTCTTTTATGAACCATCCATTTAACGAACCATCGGTGGATATGACACTTTTCATTCGGCTAACATCTCCCATGTATCCCAACCCAGCAAGAGGACTTGGTTATTGGTATGGTTCGATCATTTGTGCAATGCCGACCTGATATTTTCCCAAACCAATCCCTGGTAAAAATTCCATTTTCCTCATCATCTTTATCACTTGCGTATTCATGGTTGACATATCATCGGGAGGCAGATAATTCACTGTCTGCGTGGTAAGAGTTTGCACCCTTGGCTCATACGAAAATCCCCCGAATTGGACATCTTGGCTTCCGATTCCCAATACTGGTGAATTTTTTGGCACTATTGCTCTTTCAGGATCTCCCTTAATGACGATGATATCCCCGTTGAAGGGTATTTTCATTTTTTGATGAAGGGAAAAAGGCAGTGCGCCAACCTCATGCAACCAAGCTCGTCCCAATAATAAATTAAAGCTTGAAGGGATATCTATGACTTGAAATTCAGTGGTAAATGTAGCCGGTCTTATCTGCATATCCAGCATGACGGAACCCAATACCTCTCGCTTAGTGTTGTCGTATGCTCGCACTGTGACTGGTGATTCTTCCATGGTAGTTAAATCAATACCCAAACGAACAGCAGTTTTCAACGGGCACACGTTAATTGTAGAACCGTTATCCACAAGCACATACGGTATAGAAATTCCATAAGCAACAATGGTGATATGTAGAGCTTGGTTATGATCCCGACCCAGTGGTGATAAATCTTCATCAGAAAACCCAAGGACTTGTTTTTGTACCCCCATTGAAGCGATCATTGCTGTTAGCTCATTTGGGGTGGCTTCAAGAGGAACAACCGATTCATCTAACATTTTCATTAGTGCCATACGATGTGGTTTGGACGCTACCAGGAGTCCCCAGATTGAAATTTGGGCTTGTGTTTTCTTCAACTGTTCAACAACACGCCCTTCTTCTGGGTCTTTTGCAGGTTCGTTGGGAAAAACGACATCAATAGGTTGCTTGGTATTTGGCGGTTGGTACACTCTCCCAGAACGGGTCAATTGTTGGACCCATGTCGCGACCGGGTCACTCGCCCCTTCAGGTGTTTCAACTGGAGGTGACCTTTTATCGTCTTGCGAGACTGTGTTCCATTCGAAGGCGATCATGTTTATCTGTGAGGAATACTTTCTTGGATGGGTGTCCTTTTTTACTGTTTGTCTTTGGCTATATCCGAGCCCTTGTCTCCTCGGGTTGTCTTTGATCTGTGGGCAGTGAGCGATCCCTTGATTCTGTTTACCGAGCCCAAGACCTGGTATAAACTGCATTTGTTTCATCCAGCCCATAATTTTTGGGCTAACTATTTCTTGTGACTGCATAGTGCACATTTCACCAACGGATAACCCCAATAATGTTTCATCCTCGATTTCTTCGATGGATTTCTGGGACTTTGTTGGAGTATATTGAATGACTGTGGGCGAAGGCTTTGGACAGCTGAATTTCCAAACTTCAACATTTTCCGTATTCCCGGCGGGTTTAATCAAGAGTACAGGATCTGGTAAATCTGAATCCTCCTCGATAGCATTTATCCGGTGATTGGGGAGGGGATTCCTTGCGACATTCGGAGCTGACGGATCAGGAATTCTTTTGTTATCAATTAAGTTCTGGATAGCATGCTGCAGGGCCATACAACTATCAGTGGTGTGTCCGAAACCTTGGTGATATTCGCAATGTTCATTCATGTTCCAATGAGGTGGTATCTGTTGTGGTAATGGCCTCGAATTCATAGGATACATAATCCCAGCTTCTTTCAGTTGTTCGAAAACCTTTCCCAACGGTCCCGGTAATTGCGAAAAATGTCTGTCTCGTGAGCGATTATGATCAAATGTCCTGAGGTTATTGTTGTTGTTATTACGATATCCCAAATCCCCAATGTTTTTCACAGAGTTTTGACCAAAGGGGTTGCCGGAATACCCCCGACCATAGGACCCAGAAGACATGACTTGATTGATGGCAGACGTGGAAGTCTTCTTGTATTGTGAAGCGGATTTTTTGATTTCAGCCTGCTTGGCTAATTCCTCCTCAATTTCGTTGCCCACGTGGAGTAGGGCTTTGAACCTACCAAAGAACTGGTGTCCCATTTGGGCCAGAATATCTGGTTTCAAATTCTTCACAATCATTCCGAGTTGTTCCTCTTCATCTAGGTGTTCCACCATTTGGGCGGCCAATTCCCTCCATCTTGTTACAAACTCACTAATACTCTCATTCTCCTTCTGCTTAGCCATCTCTAGATGTTTCCTTGTAACTTTAAGCTCCTCATTAGTTTTGTACTGTGACACAAACTCTTGGACGATGGCGGACCATGATCTGACATGGTGTTTTTCAAGGTTCAAAAACTAACTCTGGGCCGGTCCTGCCAAAGTGAGGTGAAAAGAATTGGCTAATTCAGCCTCACCGAGATCATAAATTCTCATTGAATGGACATAGGATTTCAGATGGAGTTCTGGTGGTGTAGTGCCTGTAAATTTTGGAATGGAGGGCATCTTAAAACCCACGGGATAATGAGCCTCAGGGTATAAGTTGTAGCTTTGCATCTGGGTCAAATCGTTCGAACTCTCAGCTACTTTTTGGGTAAGTGCTTTCAACTGCTCCTTAAGCTCAGACAAGTCCCTATCCCCCCGGTGAGTTTCTATTGGTGTGGGGCCCTCCCCTTGGATGCTCATGGGCCTTCTTATTGGGTCATAGTACGGATCGTGGTACGGTTCATGGATCGGTTGCATTTGTGGAGGGGCTTGATTGGTTAGGTCCTCTTGTAACCAGTTGCCGATCGGATCCTGCATGGGTTTGGGTTGGTTCAACTGTTCATACGGCGGTGGTACTTCGGTATGAACTGAAAGTGGCGGTGGTGGTGGTAGAATAACCGGAGTTTCTCTTGGTGGTTATGTCATGCGCCCTTAAGCCAACTCGTCCAACTTGGCGCGAGTATTTTTATTGTCACTTAGTAACATGGCCATGCTTTGGTTCAGATTCATCAACATCCGATACATATCTTCGGGATTTGGTAACGGAACATTCATGTTTCCACTCGAACTAGCTAGGTTTGGATCAACATTCAAAGACGGAGTGTGATGTATCGGCTGACCCTCGACGGTATTATTCTGCGGCATTCCCGGGTTTGGGTAAAAAGGACCGGGCGGCAGATCCGCTGCATTGTTCAGTCGGTTGTTCACATTCCGATTCAGGGTATTCTGGTCCATATTTTCAGAGGAATCTGGTCTGACAAGTCTCCCGGTGCTATCTCTTCCAGCCCACGCAGAGGCCAGGATGAATATCTGCTGCACCGGAAAAAAGGACAAATTTGATCGCGCGCATTCCCCCGGAAAATAACAACAATATATCATTTAGAAATTGCCGGACCTTATCCAGAAATACATCGATCGGGATGAAAATAAACACACAAAAAAAAGTTTTCTTTAGGTGAGATCGAAAACAGACCAACGGCGACAACTTGAGAGTCCCGTATAGCGGTAGGGTAGGAATAGAATTCCATGGGTTCCCTGACCGTCTATAGTTTTGAAAATCATTTTGAAAAGAGCTTTTTTGAAAAAAATCATTTGAAAATATGGGAAGATCTCTCCTCATGAGTTGCTTTGTTCATGGAATCAGGGCTTTCGCTCACTAGATTCTCACGACTGTTGGTCATTAAAACCATGCAGAAAATCTTTGTGTTCTAAGCCGACTTCCCTATATGCAAGCGTGGTTGAAGAGGGTAAGGTTTAAGGCTCCCTCCTATTTTGCAGGTCTTACGATATACCTCAAGAGCGCAGGTACGTGTAAGGACCTTTTGATATACGTCTCGGGTACGTGAGTGTTCTCGTCACTCTATATACCTCGGTAAGTACTTGGCCAAGGAGAGTGGTCCCAGGCGCTTTCGGCTAGTGCAGACCCGCAATTCCGCGGCCTAATCACGACTCTGGTCCCGAGGTTGATAGGGTAAATTCACACTCGCGAAAATGCATGATAAGATGTGAGTGCATGCGAAAGAACAATCTGGTGGTTCATTATTGATAAACGCTTTATGGTTTGTTATGATAATTTACACAATTTTAATTATGAAAAAGATTTTCCTCACATAATTAGCAAATAAAGGCATCAGGGTATCCTCCTAGATCGCTTCTATGTTATCCTAGAATTAAGGCTTGCAAGACCTAAATAAAATAACAGGAATTAAATATATGATCCATTATAATAGAGCTTAGTTCTCGAGTTCCCCAGCAGAGTCGCCACTGTGAGAATCCGGACCCGCGACCCATGATAAGAGAGTCCTCGTTCTCGGTTTGATTTGAAAATTTGTTTTGTAGAGTCGCCAGTTTGTTTTACGAGAAAACAAACAAAGGATCGTACGAAGGATAATTCGAAAACGAACTATCTTTCATACGTTTGAAACCAGAGATTTATTTTGAAAATTGACTTTGTTAGGGTTCGGGAACTACGTTACGAATTGGGAAGGTGTTAGGCACCCAATTCGCCCGTTCGGTCTCTTAATGGATCATGTATCTAATTCCTATCTTAGATATCTTGCAAGTAGTTCAAATGGTTTTCAGAATAGTTTTTTTCGGATAAATTCAGTTTAAAACAGTATTTTGAAATCAGACTCGAGCTTTGCGAGCGCCTACGTATTCATTCGTAGAATGAAATCATAGTCTCGTAGTTCTTTTCATTTGGAAACTGTTTTTGTATTTTTTTGTTTGTTTTGAAAACGTATCAAAATGGATTTTAAGTTTCTTATAAAACTTAGAATGGACTAGTTTAGAAAACAGTGAACTTCTTTGCAAGTTATCTAATTTCTGTATTTAAAATGCAATACCGAAATTTAGAGGAATGGTAGAAAGTTATACCTGCTGCGCTTGAAGAAGATAGGAGAGCCTTGCCTTGACTTCCTCCTCTCTCTAGAACTTTCTCTCTCTAAAGCTTTCTCTCACTAACTTCCTCTCACTAGCCTTCTCTCTCACTAGCCTTCTTTCTCAGGATTTTTCTAAAAATGATTTTTCTCAAAATTTTGACAAAGCTCCTACTTACCAAAAATACTATTGAATGTTGATGATCCCAAAATGGGATCCCAATGGTCCTATTTATAGCAACATTTCCGCCAAAAACACTCCAAAAGAGGCCAACCGCAGGGGTAGCCGCATGGGGTGCGGCTGGGGCGTGCGACAGGGGTGTGCCAGTCGTACGGCTGGCAGGTAGCCGTACGGTTGGGCGTGCGGCTAGGGGGTGCGGTTAGCATGTGCCAACCGTACGGTTGGCAGGCAGCCGTACGGTTGGGCGTGCGACAGGGGGGTGCGGCTGGCTCATAAAAAATGCGCAGGAGCGCTCGGAAAAAAAACCAAATTTCCTAATGAGGCGCTGCCCCGCACTCCGCGACCTGACCGGGCAGGTCGATCCCCTTCCTAGTAAGCGAAGAGGCAACGAGGTTGTCTTAGACTCCCAACTCGTCCAAAATTGGAGTCTTTCCTATCAGTCTGTCTACATGCATGATGACTCATGATTAAATGCAGGATGCTAAAAGAAAACCAGTATTCGCACGGGAGTCGTGGATTGGGGTGTTCACAGCAGGTTACCTCCTGTGTCAACTGATTACCGTATAATAGAGTATGTTCCAATGCTACCAGAGATATAAGACCATCATGCTACTACCCTGAGATCAATCGTCCCGATTCCATATGAACATAGATAACACAGCCCTGGGATCAATCGTCTCGATCCCATATAAAGATAGATAACAGCATAAGCCATAGTGCTTTGCCAATTTGCCTAGGTTCTCGGGTTCCACACTGGTGGTTTATATGCAGCCAAATGTTGCTCTCCTAGGGGTTTAGGGATTTTCAACCCAAGGGCATCGGGCCCTACTTATTTTCCCATCTTGGCAAGCATTATACACTCAATACATACTTTGGTTTATGAGAGACACAAGCTCTCTATCGCATAAATAAATGATCCAAGCCTCCAAGAAACATATAATTGAAGCATGAGCCATAATAAAGCCTCCAAGCCTTTAAGCAGTTGCCGAGTTTTCGGTTGACACCATAAAGATGCTAACATGTACATATGCTTATAAATATGCATATGAAGCAAGTTACATACTCAAACAAATCCCACATCATATCTCTTAGTGTACCAAACTTATCAACAACCCATTTTATCAACAACTAATATTCACACAGCCAAGAGATATCTTATATAATTCAAATAATACTCTATAGCAAGTGTGGATGGCATATCTTGCCTCGAATCATATATATATAACCTTAAAATCATAAAGCATCATGAACTTTCTTACACTTAAGTTTTATTAAGCAACCATAAATCGAAAACAACGATTATCAAGTAATAAATTAGTATTATCAAGTTTTGAAAATAAGAAAACCTCTACCTCGAGTTATTAGCAAGAAGGAAGAAGAAAAGATGAGGACTCAGGCTTTTCCCAAAGCAATCCTTACGAAGAAGATGATGAATAGTGAATAAGTGGATGATTCGAAAGGTTTGGAGCTTTTATCTTGAATTGATGTTGAAAAACGAGTGAAAATCCTTCAAAGAACCCACCTCTCTATCTCTCTAGAATTTTCTAGTGTTTGGGTCGAAATTGGGGCAAAAATTGTGTAAAAACGCTTTAAAAAGCTCAAAACCGACCTAGCCCGCTGACAGACCGGTCTAGAGCCACCCGAAAAATCAAAGGCCGGACCGGTCTGGAGAATCCTTAGACCGGTCCGCGGGTAAAAAATGTGCTCTGGTGCACTGTTCGTAATTCGGCCATAACTTTTTGTTCGAGACTTCGATTAAGGTAATCTTTGTGTTCAAGGAAATATAATTCAATAATCTACAACTTCCTAGAAATAAGTTTTCCCAATTTATAAATGGATAAATCCCATAAATTCGCTAAAGACAGCACTCTGCCGAAGCGCTACCGAATAAACATAATTTAGCGATGGGCCTAATTCGCACCCTGTTTTCACCAACAAGGGGTGTGAATTAGACTTCGGTCAAAACAGGAAAGTTGTAGAATGGATCAAAAACTAGGCATACAAGTAGATAAAATCTTATTCAGACAAGAAACAAAGAAGTTATGATGGCCCAAAGTTAGCTAAAATCAGCAAAATGCGTAAAGCCAAAACGCACAATTTAAAGGCCAATATTAATTCATACCACCCGAATCATGAAACGATTATTCACAAGAGTATAAAGGAGTTAATACAATATAATTAGCATTAATATAAATAGAGGATATTACACCGCAGCTCCAATATGAATATGGTGAGAAATCTTTCTAATTATTCATCTTATAAGAGACATAACTTTACTAAAAAACAACATTGAATCAGCCCCGAACAAGTCCTAAATTCCTAATTGAACTAGTACTAACAGTGCAGCCAATCATTCAATTAAACAAATGCACAACTGAACCAACAAAAATGAAGCACCTAGAAGGGAATGCTTGTTACAAAATCTTCTCCGGTCTTACCCCGAGGCGATGGATCAAATTCAAATCTTGGAATGAACAATTCTTAATTTGTCTTTCTCTAGCTAGAAAGAACTCAAACTTTAAAAAAAGAAAACAGAACATCCAAATCGTAAATATTAAAAGAAAAGAGAGAAAAAAGAGGGAAAATATCAGTGACAGAGACTGGCGAGGAAGAGGAGAATGGTGATTGAGAGATAGTGGGGGAGGAGAGCCCGCA
The DNA here is from genome assembly GCA_021464415.1 of Lonicera japonica. NCBI lineage: Eukaryota > Viridiplantae > Streptophyta > Magnoliopsida > Dipsacales > Caprifoliaceae > Lonicera > Lonicera japonica. Next base: position 92,776 of record JAKCWG010000145.1, read on the forward strand.
GCAGAGGTGTGAGAGTGGTAGAGGATAAAGAGAGCGGCGAGGGAGTGGGGCAGAGAGAGAGCGTCTGGGAGTGAGGAAGAAAACGACGGAAGGGAGAGAGAGCAAGGAACATTGGAGAGAGAGAGGAGTATGGGCTGCTGGTGTAAGGAGGAGTGGGGTTTGATAAAAAAAGGATTATATATATTTAAAAAAAAATTATATATATAAATATAACCGGTCCGGTCCTTTTTTTGCACTTTTATTATAGAGGACCGAAGACCGGACAGATTCAAATCGGTCTACAAAACTTTAGACCAGATCGTACTGAATTCAAATAGTCCAGTCCAAATCGGTCCATTTTTTGGTCCGGTTCATTTGGTTTGGCAGTCTAGTTCGATTTTTGAACGCCCGTACCCTTAGCACTAGATCGTACCATAACTTTTTATTTCTTGCTCTTTCATGTAACAAGATTACCTCCTACAAAAGTAAAGTACCCTGATGTTGACTTTATATTAGTGATAATCCTGGCCCAATCCGCATCAATGAAGCCACAAACTTTGAGACAATCATTGTGTTTAGAAAACATCACTCCTCTGCCTAGGGAGGACTTCCAGTATCTCAAAATTCTAACTACAACATCCATGTGACTCTCACTTGGATTATGCCTGAATTGACTTACCACACTAAAGTATGGGCCAAATAAATTAAACAGCCAACCAATCTCTAATAGCCGGCTCGATTAATAAGTATCCAGTCTGGATACTTTGCCAAACAATGATTATGTTCAATAGGAGTGTCAACGGATTTGCAATCCAACATACTAGTCTCCTCCAATAAGTCAAGAATGCACTTCGATCTTTTGGCACATGTAAATCCCTTCACTCCCCCTTGCTGTCTTGATCCCTAAGAAATACTTAAGTTCTCCCAAGTTCTTCGTCTCAAACTCAGAAGTCAACTGCCTCTGTAATCTATCAATCTCAACAATATCATCACCAGTGATCACCATATCATCAACGTAAATAATCAGAGCTGTTACATTCCCTTGTTGGTGCTTGATAAACAAGGTATGGTATGAGTTACTTTGTCTATAACCCATATTCTTCATGAACTGTGAGAACCTTCCAAACCATGCACGAGGTGACTATTTCAGCCCATATAAGGATTTTTCCAATTTAAAAACAAATTATTAAGAGAGGTTGCCACATACCCTGGTGGAAGAACCATGTAAACTTTCTCAGCTAACTCCCTATAAAGAAATGTGTTCTTGACATCAAACTACCAAAAAGGCTAGTTAAAATTTGCCGCAAATGATAATAGGACCCGGATAGTGTTCATTTTGTGACAAGAGCAAAAGTCTCATCATAGTCTATCCCATACGTTTGAGTAAACCCTTAGGCTATAAGTTGGGCTTTATACCGATTTACAGAATCATCCACATTGTGCTTTATGGTAAACACCTAATTACAACCTACAGCCTTCTTGTCTGGTGGCGGGGCACAAGTTGCCAGGTATTATTTTTTTATAATGCCTCCATCTCTTCCTCCATTTCCATCCTCCATTTAGGATCATCTAAGGCATCCTGCACTTTGTTAGGAACTGATACAACAGATATTTGATTCATAAATGACTCATATGAGGTAGACAATTTACAAGTGAAGATGTAATTTGTAATTAGATACTTTGATTTTGCATGAAGGGTAGGTTCATATCTTTTGGCTAACCACAAGTTGACCAACTGGGTAACACATATTGTCCAACATTAGACTCGTTACTATTAGTACTAGTGGGTGGACATACCTCGGGTGGACATACGTCAAATGAGTAGGGGATTGAGGGAATGAGTAATAGTGGAGGGGGAAGATGTGACCTGAACTTCTGATGTCTGAACTTAGATTCGTGTGGAATTTCTGTTTCTGAGTGAAGTTGAGGATTTAATGAGTTAAGTATCTCAACTGGAATTGGAAACTCAACTTTGTCTACCTGTATATCTTCTTCCACATGTGGATTTTCCTCCTCTTTATGATATAGCTTTTCAAAATATGAATTCTCCCTTTGAAGACCATAGTCATGTGAGGAGAAATAACTCATGTCTTCAAAGAAAGTAACATCCATAGTGATATAATACTTTCGAGTAGGTGGATGATAACATTTATACCCTTTTTGAGATCCCCCATAACCTACAAACACACATTTAATTGCTCGAGCATTTAACTTGAACCTCTAATTTTTACGGACATGGAAAAAACCAACACAGCCAAAGACACGAGCTGGAAGTTGTTAGCGATGCCATAACCAAACTTCACTTAATTTGTCAAAATTCAAAATCAAAGTGGTGTGTGACAATGCTCCTGGTTTCACCCTAGTGTACATCTAATCCAAATGAAAAATATGCCCCTTAAATACCCCTTTCCAATTATTTCCCTGGCAATAAGGTCCTGAAAAAGCACATACATAGGATAAAAAGTTACTGAACATTGGGATTCAGTATTCAATTGGGAAACAGATAATAAGTGATGAGATAAGGTAGGAACATATAAAACATGATAAACTTCTAAAGTTAGGGTAATACGGATTGACCCTGGCCATAACACAGGAAAATTTTCAGCATTTGCATTGGTAACATAAGATCCTGGTAGGGGAGATAATTCAGTGAAATAAGATTTATCATAAGTCATATGGTTAGATTCGCCAAAATCAATAATCCAGGTATTAGAATTAATAAAGTGAGAAGCCTTTAAAGTCGTAACAATTTTATTTCGACGGGCTATAAATGCTATAAGAAAATTAGTACCATTAAGTTTACTACCTCCAAACGATCCTCCTTCTAAAATTGAGAACGGACACCTCAACCTTCTAGATCTGAGATTCGCTTACATCACCCATGATAATATTTATTGCGATGAACTGTGAACTATCTCAAAGGTTTGGGACTAATCGGCAGAAAACTAGAGCTTTTGGGACCAAACAGAAACTTTTGGGATCAAATTACAAATAAAAAAAACTTTTGGGGTCAAACTAAAAATGAGATAAACTTTCAAGGTCAAACTGCAAATAATAGAAACTTCTAGGGTCAAACTAAGAATAATAAAAAATTGGGGTCAAATTGCAAATAATCAAAACTTCTAGGTTGACGCCGTTAAAACTAACAGTGACGGCTAAAGCCATTAACTTTAACGGCAACAGCTGAGGCCGTTAAAGTAAACAGAAGGTGGTGAGGTGACACATGAAAAACAATGCAATCTTGGAGCCGCACGTGTGAGAATCCGTAAATGCGACCCCGGGTCTCGTCCCCGTTCGGGTGGGCATCTGAAACGTCGGGACGAATTCCGTCGTTCCATTTGCTGGAGTATCTTTGTTAATTCATATCAAGTGTCCCTAAGTTCTATTTCTAGATGCAAAGGGGTTCATTCAGAGTCGCCAGTACGTTTTACGAGAAAACGGACAAAACAGTTTGTGTAAGAGGAAAAACTACAGATAAGCCTTTCTTTACACGTTTGTCTACGAAACCAGAATTCTATAGGGTTCGGAAACTATATTACGGCTTGGGAAGGTGTTAAGCACCCATTCCGCCCTTTCGGTCTCTAGTAGTCTTTTATATGTTTATTCTATGTTGAAAAACTTGGATGCTTTTACTGACAGTCTACTACTTTCTAAGTGAAAACCCTAATTTCTGGGAAAAACGGGAAAAGGGATGAAAACCTTTTGTTCCGAGATCTGATGTTCAGTTTTGGGAGATGCAAATACAAGTGTCAAGAGTTGTTCTTACTTTAGAGGGAGTTTTACCGTGTTATTTCTCAGATAACGACGATTTTTCTCGGGTTTGGATTCATTTGGGAAAAAAGTGTTGGATCTTGTATCGGAACTAATTCAATATGGAATTAAAACCCTTGAGGGGAGTTCTACCAGATGTATCACAATCTATTAAACATATAGGATATACCGGGTTTTTAATTCCTAAGTAAGTTTTACCTGTCCGGGTTTTGAAAACAGGATTTTATCCGGATGGTAATATACTTACTCTTCTGGTTTTGTAAATAGTTTTATCAGGGTCTTTTGTTTTGAAAACGGTAGACTATTTGTAACTTGGCTATAAGTTTATTCAAATAAAACGTGAACAAAACAACAGAAATAAAATAAGTACACAGATGTTTAATGTTAAATACTAAAAGAGACTTTCTTTACCTTTCCGACGAGAATAATAATAAGAAAGAAAATATAATACGGAAGAAAGATCTCCGGCGATAATGATCTTTTTCTTCTTCAGATATTTCCGAGAATTCGATTCCAGAGACGGAACACGTCGAGTGTCGAGAATAGATTCGATAATTCTTCAAAAATAAGACAATAATAGAGAATGCTTGATAAAATACTAGAAAATCATATTTAAAGCTTAGAATTCTTCAATCCCAAGTCACCGCCTTGAACCCTTCGGGGGTGTTGGCCTATTTATACTGCTCGGGAGAGTATGTCGCGCGACATTTCCCTAAAAAGGGCATGTGTCGCGCGACAATGTGTCTTATGTCGTGCGACAAACGGCTGAAGTGATGTTTCTAACAGACTGATGTGTCAGAGAGTGGATGGTCTGGTGTCAGAAGGGATTGTCGCACGACATAGGAGTGTTTGTCGCGCAACAATGTGATATGTCGTGCGACAATCTCTATTAAAAATAGGTTTGTTGGCCAATCAAAACCTTTCGGGGTAGTTTCAGGTGCCCAGGTGGGTCCCGGACCCAAAATTAGTAGTTCTCGAAGGTCGTTAGGGTTCTTGCGGGGGTCACGGATCGAGGTGTCTACAGCACGTAAGGGCGCATGCAGGGGGTTTTGCAACTTAATTTTTCGGCTTTGTGATCATCTTGAGAAGACGAAGAGAATGGTATAAAAAGTTCGGGGTTTGGACTCCTGTAGGTTTAGATCCGGGCAATTGAAACCGCGAACACCGACAATTAATTGCGGCAGCACATGAGAAAGCTTGGGAGGTGATTCGAATGCCAAATTTATTATTTTGGAGAGAGGAGGCTTTTGTTATAGGTATGGTGTCTATTTAAAGGTTGGTTGTGGATGAACGAAGCAACTGAAAGTTGTGGGATAACGAGGATGAAGATGGTCGTTCAAAAATGACAAAGTCGATCAGATGAACCCTAACAACGGGATCTATACGCTCTGATACCAAGTCAAATATAATGAATATTTTAAAGAGAGAATTGAGAGATTGTATTATATTATATTCATCTCACCTTTGGAAGAACTTAAATAAGAAAATTATACAAGGTAAATAAGGAAATTACACTTATTCAGCTACGTAATTAATATAGGAAATATTGCACAATATTCTCTACAATATTAATTCCCTAATATAGACTTTTCTAATATTATAGACTCACACTAACAAATTGAGGGTCCAAGAACACACTTGACTCATTCTAATTAACATTTGTTGTTAATGTTCTTCTCCTCTTAATTTTAAAGGTAATTGATACAAAAAACCTTAAAGTTTGGGTCGGATTGTATTCGTATCCTCCAAGTTTCATAAGTAGCAAGCGAAACCCTAAAGTATATTAAGTGACATGTTTTAAACCTTTTTTCTAACCCTGTTAGTTTTTATTAACAGAATGTTGAGTTGGCTGTTGAGTTGGCTTATCTATCTTTACACGTGGATCCAACTTAGAAAAACAATTTATTAAATAAAAAATAAAGGAAAAAGAAAATGAGAGAGAGAAAGTTAATTAACCCCCCTCCCCCAACCTCACACACACAGGACACCCATACCCATCCCACCCCACCTCCAAACACAAAACCCCCATTGCCGGCCGGTCTCTTGAACCCCCACCTCCGTTGCCGTTAACCAATCCCCTTATTCCTCACCTTTGTTTAATTTCCTTCTTCTCAGTTTTTTCCCCTAGTTTTATTAACACCCATTGTAGGCATTTAAAGATTCATCCCCAAAAACCTAAAAATTGGGAATTTTTTACATTTTTATGTATGTATAGTTAACAATTTAAAGATAAGTGCCCAATCCACCTCTGGAATTCACTTTATCTTATTTATGGTGTAAGTTCATTCTTCTCACACTACTAAAAAAAATAGGGAATACCCAAAGAGATAAGGGTAAATTATAGTATTTTTTTCTCTATAAAAGACCCAGATAAAAATTGGAATACATGCTAAGAGAGAAAGAGAAAGAAAGAGAGAGAGTTTGGGGGAAATGGTAGGTGGTGGATTGGTGAGTGTAGTACAGTATTGGTAATGATTGCAGTTATTAAATTCACAATCACACTCAGTTTTATCAAACGCCAACGCACCAAATTCACAATCACACATGGTGGTGAATAGATGATGCCTGCGACGGAGTCAAACCCAAACTCACCATTGTCGATTTTTTGCATCGGGGTGAAGTGATTTGTGGATGAACCGAGCTTGTCTTTGGTTAATATATAAACATTTAGATCTAAGTATTTGTTCATATATATAAGTATATAAATATATATATATATATATGAATGTGTTTATATATATACATATGTATATGTATGCATATTTGCCGTATGTATGGTGAAAGAAGCAACAGTGGTATTGATTGGAAGGCTGACCAGAGAGGTGGTGGCAAATGGTGGCTGGTTTTAGTGTGTGTGGTGTGCGGGATGGGGGAAGGGAAGGAAGAGCTCGCCTTCTCTCATTTTTCCTTTTCTTTTCTTTTCTTTTTCTGGTTATTTTTTTTCATTTATTATTATTATTATTTTTCCAACTAGGATTTGCCAACTCAACACTCTGTCAATACAAACTAACAGAGTTAGGCAGATGGTTTAAAATATGTTACTTAATATGTTTCAGGGTTCCACTTGTAACTTTTGAAACTTTGAGTATACGAATAGAATTTGACCCAAACTTTAGGGTTTTTTGTATCATTAACCCTAATTTTAATTCCAAAGATTTATATTTATATTTGTTTGATGAGTTAAATTGTTCTTCAATTTGTGTAGGCAAATGGGTGATTACGAGTAAAAGAGTATGGAAATCCAGAATTTAATCGATCTTTTTCCCATAACATTCATTTTGAAATAAAAAAACCATTATTTTTCAATAAGTAATTTTTCTCGCTAAACCATCACAGGTTTTCAGACAATTTGGATTGGCTAAAGTTTTGGATTAAAGACGACCATTTGAATAAAGTATGAAGAATTTTGTATTTAACCATAGGTGTTAGTTAAATTTTTTTTTGCTTTTGTCTTTTTTTAGATACTGGAATATGAAAAAAAAAATTGTATTTAATGATAGTAGTAGTTCACTTTTTGTCCCCCTTATCGCTAAATCCTGACTCCGCCACTATTTTCCTTCATATGTGAAGAGGAATAGAGGACACTCTGGTTAAAGAAACCAAATGACGAATTAAAGCTTGGTATAATCGAAGGACCATCGGTTTTAACTTTGATGGTACAGTGGGAATCCGGGCCTTCACTTTACTCCTTTACTTCTCGGTTTCTTGTATTCTTTTATTTTAAAGGAAAACTTGTTTTGTGGAGTCGCCAGTTTGTTTTACAAGAAAACAAACAAAAGATCATACGAAGGATAATTCAAAAACGAACTATCTTTCATACGTTTGAAACCGAGATTTATTAATAACTTATTTTGCTAGTGTTCGGGAACTACGTTACGAATTGGAAAGGTGTTAGGCACCCAATTCGCCCTTTTGGTCTCCTAATGGATCATGCATTTAATTCGTATTTTTAGATATCTTTCAAGTAGTTTGGATTGCTTTCAGAATAGTTCTTTCGGATACATTTAGTTTAAAACAATGTTTTGAAATCAGACTCGAGCTTTGCGAGCGCCTAAGTATTCATTCATAGAATGAAATCAGAGTCTCGTAGTTCCATTTGTTTGAAAACTGTTTTTATATTTTGTTTTGTTTTGAAAACGTGTCAAAATAGATTTTAATTTTCTTGCAAAACTTAGAAAAGACTATTTTGAAAGCAGTGAACTTCTTTGCATGTTATCTAATTTTCTATATTAAAACTCGTATCTAAATGCAGTATTAAAATTCAGGAGAGTTACAGAAAGACGTACCTGAAGCGCTTGAAGAAGAACAAAGACCGCTTGCTTGCTCCTTTCTCTCTCTAGGATTTTCTCTGTCTAACTTTTTCTCTCTCTCTAACTCTCTCTCAAGGATTTTCTCTCTCGAAAAGATTCCCTAATGATCTCGATAAAGTTTCTCCTTTCTAAAAACTCTATTGAGAGTTGATGATCCCAAATGAGACCCCAAGTGTCCTATTTATAGAGAAATTTTTGCCAAAATGCTTCAAAAATAGGCTAGCCGCAAGGGGTAGCCACAGGGGGTGTGGCTAGGGCCTGCGGTTGGGGAGTACAGTTGGCGCGTGCAAGTTGGGCATGCGGATTGCGCGTACGGCTGAGGGCTGCGGTTGAAGAGTACGGCTAGGGGTTGTGGGTAAGGACCAAATGCACAGTTGGGAGGTAATCGTGCGATTGGGGGGGCGTGCGGTTGGCTCTTGAAAATCTCAATAAGCGAAGTGGCAACATTGGTCGTATCAGACTCCCAATGGATTTAAAGTCAGGGTCTTTCCTATCAGTCTCCTATATGTATGATAACTCAAGACCTAATGTGAAATGCTTATTTTGCATGAAAACCAGATTCACGCGAGAGTCGTGGATTGGGATGTTTACAGGTTCTTAATTCGGTCACGATGGTAGGTTATATTATGTTATTCCATTTATAAAAGTAGTATCCGCCATGTTTAAAAATAATAAAAAATAAATAATAATAATAATAATAATAATAATAATAATAATAATAATAATAATAATAATAATAATAATAATAATAATAATAATAATAATAATAATAATAACAACAACAATAATAATAATAATAATAATAATAATAATAATAATAATAATAATAATAATAATAATAATAATAATAATAATAATAATAAAGAGCTTGAATTACTGTGGTGTTATATTAAGTTGAAAATATGTGAATTAACTTAAAGAATCTATTCATCTGAAGCACTCACTTAGGTAATTTCTCTTTATGAGTGCAGTTAAGAAGTATGTACAATATTAAAAAGTGTCATTCTAAAGTCAAAACCATGCTTTAAAGCTTAATAAAAAAGTCTAGCAATATATAATAGGAAGAAGATTAGAACTATATCATTTTATGGCTTCAATTGAGAAGGTCCATTAGTCTCATGGTACAAGCGATGATTCAATAATATAATTTTTTTAATGTTTATATAATAATTTTATAACTACCACAATCAAGGGTAGACAAACAATCACCATAATGATTGAATACAACAAAGAGTTTATTAACAAGTTCTTGTGAATTGGTTACTTCTTGTTACAAAGACAAGGAAGATGACGAGTAGGTGACAAGCTTGTTGGCAATGTTCATTAACTTCAAGGCACATAATTATGATTATTTATATTTGTTAATTTAGCAAACAAAACATTATTAGAAAGTACCAAAATGTGGCTTTCAAAACTTGGCAGATTAGAAGTACATGCATATTTTTGAAAGGTTAGTAATATTGACAAATCAATTATGCTTATTGTTAGGTTTATATTTTTAGTTGGTATGATTCCGATGTCAAAAACACTTTTTTCATTTAAATTATTTGAGTCAACTTAAAGATTTGAAGATGCGACAATTAACGAAAACTCGTCGAACTTACCGGATGCATAGTATATAATTCATGATCTAAGATAAATTAATTATATGGTTTAATTCAAAATATAGGTGGTGGATTAAGCATCAAAGTTGAAATTAAAAATCTTTTGAGTCAAATCCTTTTAAAAAAAAATATTTAATTTTGTCCAAATTCGAAAAATTCCGTCGACACAAATTATTGAGAACACTTATTTTTTTTATATCTAACATGTTCTATAAAATTGTCTTTAAAATTTGATTCCAATTAATATACAAACGAATTTAATACGATAAAATAAAAATAAAAATTAATTTAAAAGAAAGAATTAGAAATTTGAAATAAAATAATTAATTAAAATAATAGTTTGAAAAAGTCAAACTTACTTTCCTTTTTAATTCATGCGCTGACAACATTAAAGTGCCAAGCCCATTTGTCCCTAAGCCACGTGTAATTCAAGGAAAACGAGGCAGCCTTGATATTTAAAGGGTGTTCTTAAATGCACTCACATAATTCGTCTTCTCATCCTACCAAAAGTCAAAGTTACGTTAATCTTAACCTAAAAAATAGTATAAAACCCTTTCTTCTCACCCCACTTTCTATACTTTGAAAAAATTGCCACTAATTTGTCTTTTCACCCGCTTAAAATTTTAAAAAAACTTTATTTTTTTCCAACAAACAATCATCTACTATTTTAATTTAATTACATATATCTCATAAATGTAAGTTTATAATAAATATTCTTATACTTTTATATTAAGTGCTAGATTTTTATTTTTATTTGCTCCGGCACAATAACATTTTTAATGATATTTTTCTTAATTTATTCAATCTTTTTATTTGTGCACACATGTAGAGCTCAATAAAACTCATGTTAAGTTATCCAATGTCAAAGTTAAAATTTTTTTGTCTTACCATGTGCTTAATATGTCATAATATATATATATATATATATATATATCTATTGCATGTTGTGCTTTTATTATTTCAATATTTAAATTCTTAAAATTACTCGTAAAAAAGTATTGAAAAATAAAATAATTTGGTGAGAAAATCTCTGTCATTTTAATATTTTGCAAGGAAATTGTTTTTTTTAGTCTCCAAAAAATTAAATATCTTAGAAATCGAAAGTAACAAAATACTTTAATAAATGACTTATTTTTATAAAAACTATTTTATTTTTCCAATTCATTTTTTCCCTTTTCACAAAAGATAACTTTTTTAAAAAAGAAAGAAGAAAATGTTTTTAAGTCGTTAAAAAATCATTTAAGAACAAGCAGGGTGAGAAGACGGATTTTGTGGATGCATTTAAGAACACTTGAAAATTTTAATCACTATTCACTTTTTTTCCCGCTAGTTTTTATCTTTCTTCTAGTATTTTTGATAAAAATAAAATTGATCTTCTAATATTTTTGATGCAGTGAATTAAGACATATTTATATAATATATGAATTAATTATTACTTTTGTTAATTAATTAGTTAACTTCAACGGCTTCTCCGAGTCTTTGCAATCTAACCTAACTTATTACTCCATATAGCTCACATGTACGTTTTAGAGAGAGAGAGATAGAGAGTTTACGTAAGTATGTATAAAAAAAGGTTAATAAAGAAAAAATAGCTTAAGGGCTTTTCTAGCTTTTCTTTAATTATAATTAATGTTTAAATTTTCATATATATTATAAAAGAATTACTTTAATTTTTGTTTTATTTATAATTGTGTTGAAAATAACTAATAATTTTTTCAGAACGCTTAAAAAATAAAGGATGATCTAAATTTAATTGAAAACGGAGTAAATATTTCAAATTTCTTTTGTATATCAAGCATACTACTATATATATATATATGGATCAACTTTTGATCTTTTAATATTTTTGATATAGTGAATTAAAACTTATATTTACTTATGTGATAAAAATAAAATTTGTAGACAAATTTAAAATATGAATAATAACTATTTAAGAGCAATGAATAATAAAAGATTATATGAAATATCATATAATTGTTAAAACTGTATTTATCATAATTAATATTTTGTATCTTCAGAGGTACTATTTAGACGAAATTTTTAATGAAATTTATGAAGAACAATGTAATTTTTATTTATTATGTCTTATATTAATGAAAAATTTAATGTTATTTAATATTTTTACTTTTAGCGACAAAACTTAATCGTCTTTATATTGTTTTAGTAAACTCACCCCACCACTGGGGTGAAGTGCAAGATTTTCTAAAGATTTGATGGGGGTGAGAAGAAAGTATTCTCACACTGGGATAAGAAGACTGATTATGTGGGTGCATATAAGAATACCCTATTTAAAGGGTAGACTGGTACAGTTTTGCAGTATGTACCGATCCGGCACAAATTGAAATTTAAATTTTGGACTGGTCCAAATTTTCAATATGTACTAGTCCGGTGTCAATTGAGACCAAGGAATTCAAATTCAAATTTCGGATCAATTTAAATTTTTGAGCCGTATTAGTTTAACGTGTATTTGTGTATTTTTTTAGGCACGTATTTTTATCGTAATTTTTTTTATATATTTTTAAATTTATTCTAAAAAAAACTTTAATTCTATATTTTTTTTATAAATATAACCATTAGTTTAGGTCAAAAATATATGATTTTAGAAAAAAAAAATTGAGACAAAAAATATTCAAATGTTATAATCAATTTTTGAGGGTTTTAAGATACCACCTACATTTTATTTACATGTCAGATGAGATTATATTATTTTTTAAATTTAGGAACTAAGTTCTAATTGTTCACAGTCTTGCGAGAGTATCTTCGGTTGCGATTGAAGACGGGGTGAGCGAAATGGCTAACTTGCGATAAAAGATATCGCTAACATGGAGTGAATGATTATGATCAAGTGCGTAGAAGGAGGCGACGGGTAAGCCGGAAAGCGAAAAGCGTTACTCCAAGGCAGCTGCGGTTGGATTCTACGTTTAAGGGATCGACGAACTGTTGCATAAATTATGAGGAAGTAATTTTTGTAAGTCATCGAGTCTGTAATTTCGTTTTAATCATAGTGAAATATTGTCGGTTGGTTACGAAGATTAGTTTTACGCAAGTAGGGATACCTCGTAAAAACCTTGTGTTGTAAATTGTTTTTGTGTGATTGCTTAATTGATTTAATAGCTAAAAAACACAACACATGTTTCGACAGTACTAAAATTGATTAGACCTGGGGTTTTAATTTCGCTTATCAAACTTTAAATTGTTTTTGATAATAACCCTAAAATCAACTTAGGTAATACGATTCCTAATTTGGTTTCTTCACTTATTTCCATAGTAATGTACTACTTTAAAATCATACAATACAACTTATCAAAGCAGTATTATGCTCTGAGAAATAGATAAATTGCTTTACCAATATTAGTATTACAAATATTATTGTTTATAAAATATTAATTATGTGCCAATTAGGTCCTAAGTAAGTTTTACAAGTGATAGTGTAAATGTGTAATCATTCTTGACTCACTGGGGGAAAAAAGTGCCAAGATTTTTCCTACTCGTGTTTTTGACCCCCCTTAAGCTCAAAATCTTGGATCGTTTTATCTCTTTAATAAAAATAAGGAATGTCTATTTGATAGGGAAAATATGTTCATTTGCAAAGATAAATAAATAAAAATTTGTGGAGATGATCACATGTACTAGAAAAATTCATTCTAAAAGCGGCTGAAATGAAAATTTGATATGCATCTTCATTTTTTGCTATTAAAAGTTTTGATGATAATATCACCCACTTCTAGATTAAATTTTTTGACTAAATTTGGTGGATGTGATCATCTTTATAATTTTTCATAAAAGAAATTCATCAACTTAGCTCCAAAATGACCCTTAACTAAAAAAGTCTGCGATCTTTTTACGCTGAGATGTTAACAGACTCTGCATGTGACCCTTAACTGAGGGATTACTCGCTCTTCACACAAGCCTGAAAATGGCAAGACTTGATAACTATGCTTGTCAATGGATCGCCCCAGATTTATTAAGGAATACCTAATCCGTTTATCCCAATCCGATCCAAATCTTTGAAGACTTTTGACTAACCAATCGGATCCATTAGCAATATGCTACTATCATTATTACTGAAATTGGTAAGTAATGAAACAACAAGAGTAAGAACAATTTATTGTTGAAAAACTCTTTCAAATCCTCAGCAACTGTACTGAAAACAAAGACAACAAATCATATTAACTTTTATCACACACATAATCCACCTGTGCTTCAGTCTGCTAGAGAAGCGCACAACTGCAAGTACTTCTCCACACTGTTGAGTCCACAAAGTTCCTTTACAATGGGCATAGTAGCAGGAACCTCTAAGTCGAAAAATGTCGATTCGGAATCAGAACCCTCTGATCCGCCCCAAGAACGAAGCTGCTTTCTTGCTTCTTTAATGGCAGCTCTTGTTGCACAGTGAACTGAGATTGCCAGAAGTAACGGTGGCTCACCAGATGCTGCAAATAAAAATGATAAATAAATTAATAAATGAAATTACCCACTTCGAGTTTTAGTTTCAACCTTCAAGGCCGAAAACTGTGAAAACCATGTAGCATTTCCGTTGTAACTTTGGTAGCCAAGGTAGATAGGTACATTGCTGTTTTAGTTGCAGATATATGATATATCTGTCAACTTTATCCGACAGTTGTATAGATAATGTCGGTATAGGTGCAAATCCTCTACTAGTGTTTATAGTGCCATAGGCAAAACTAATTCCTTTTTGGGACAAAATTAGCCTGTCATATCTTGCAATATTAAATAAGTTACTAATGAGCATTGATTAGGTTGAAATTAGTGTTTCGGTAAAAAGTGCAAAAGTAAAGTGTAAACTTGAAACAGTTTACTTAAGTCCCTCTGTCTCAAATTACGATCCCTCGTTCCTTTCTGGGACATCTCGAATTAAGAGTCCCACTTTCTTTTTTTTTCGAAATAACCTTATCTTATTGTTGTAAATCAGCTTTATTCTTGACTATAGTTTACGTTGAAATAATGTTCTTATTGAAGTACAAATTCATAGTGAACTCTTTATAACTGTAGTCGGAGTAGTATTTTATTATGCTCCAGAGAGATTCTTAGTATTTACGTGCACTAACAATGACATGATCATCATCTAGATAATAGTTTATTATACAAAAAAGGCTAAAGCATTTCGACATTCATTTAGTGGAGAGGATGGATAAACTATTTACTGTTCACAGTTTGGCCCAAAAATGGGGAGATGCTAATGATTCTGAACACCCCAAGAAAAGACCGAATCCGTTCTGACAATATGAGCAGAAAGCTGTTTGAGTATGTGACAGAATTAAACTAAACATACCTTTAGAGGAGAGAACGCGATTTTTGTGATGTCCGCTATTTAGTACCTCAACATTGAACTGTTTAGGAATGGTATCAATTGTTGGTATTGTGTATGTCCATGTGCCCTCTGTAACCACCATTCCATCTGAATTTGAAAGGTACTCTTCGGACATAAAGAAACCAATGCCTTTTACAAAAGCCCCTTCAATCTGTTAAGAATATAAATTCTAGAGTTTTAGAGCATCTACAAGACTCCAACAGCACAATCACAATAACTCGGTAAAAAAGTACCACAACAGCATTTGATTAGCCATTTAACATATTGATAAAGTTATTGGCTCTACCTGTCAAATTTGTAATAAAACTTACATAACCAAAAATCCAAACCTCTTACACATCAGACAGGGCCCATGTGTAGAATCTTCACTTACGATCGTAGATTCTCTTTGGAGAAATACAAATCCCTATTGAGAAATTTAATATTGCAAAGGTTTCAAGTAGGATGACATCCTATATAATTAGAGGACCTCGTGAAAATGGATGCCTCAAAGCGAGACAAAAACAGGGCAATGGGACAAGCTATGAGAAACTAACACGGGCACAAAATGTATGCATGGAAAATCCTAGAAATGTAGGACATGAACACTTGAAGGAGGCGTCAATAATATATATATATATATATATAAATATACATTTTATAGACAAATCTAAATAAAAAATAATTTCTTAAGATACGTAAATGTGATATTATATGACTTGTCATGCAACTTGTGAGTAGTACTAATCGACGTGAGCAACAACAAATATCATTATCTTCTCATGCCCATTCAAAAAAAACCTATACGTCTTAATTAATTTCTTGTAACAACTAAATTTCTTTCACAAAAAATAATATTTCTCTCTACATCTACAGTAGCCCCCCCCCCCCCCCCCCCCCCCCCCTCTCTCTCATTTTCCTTTGTTTGGGTCACACTTGGCGTTCAAGAAGTTATCATACATGAGTTACAAATGATTTTTCAACACGGTCAAGTTGCCTTCCCAGAAGTGTACTTACTTTCTAGGAGATCTGAACTTCAAAATACAAGTCAAGGTTAACAGGGTCAACCTGTCCTAAATCCACAGCAGGGTTGAGGCTTTGTCCACAGTCATAAATAATATCTGATCGCAAAATTCTGGTTTCTCCAGTAAGAATATTTACTTCGACCTACAAAATTCACAGCTTCATTCATAGTAATTAAACCAATAGAAATCAATATGGTGCTGCAGCTAGCACGGCTGCTTCAAGCACAATTGAGGAACACTAAACTAATAGAAGATTTCCATGTTATACCCTAAACAACTTTTTGACACATTTTGCACACTATACATCCAATTTGTTGCAATCAACTCCAATAGGTTATTTATAGGAAAATTTCTAACTGGCATCCACCACAATCATCTTAACTGTATTTTTTTTTAGCATAATTTCAGCATGACACAAACTAATGGAGGATTTGTTTATCAAGTGTAAATGGAGATTTGGTAGCGTAAATGAGGGTTTCATTTGTTTTGGTTTGTGTTATGCTGAAGTTAGGACATGTCAAGTGCTCATGGTGGTAGCTGGTTAGAATTTGGTGGAAAATAACCTATAAGAGTTGATTGAAACAAATTAAATGTATAGGATGCAAACTGAAATATTTAATTAGTTTAAGGTGCATTAATGTGATATACTCTTGTAGTTAGTAGAAGTAAAGGGATATATAAACAAACAGGCCTGTAAATGACGAAACCTACCTCACTCACAGCAGCACCATAGGTCAGGTAACTCATTGAATTTGAGTCAGGCACAAGGTAAGTACTTGCTGATAAGTTTACATTTTCAGAATGTGCCTGTGATTGGAAAATTAAGAAAGAATTTGAAACTAACATGATAAATAGAATACGCTACATAATGATAACTCTTTAAATGTACCAGATCGTTTGACAACTGCGAGAACAACAGTAATAATATTAGTAGTGAAACAAATTGTGCACTTACCTAGACTTGATTAATATAATTAATTTCAAATTTAAATTTGAATTTTTGAAGGCCGTGGTTAGACAGAAGCCACAATGCAGCCTAAGCAGAAAATATTACCGCGTTTATCCGAGATAGCTTAGATACATTTTTGAGTTTAATATAATATAACCAACGGTTCATTCTAATAAAATTATTCAAAGTCCACTCAGCAGTGATGCTATTAAGAGAAAAAAGAAGTTTGTTGAGCAGTGTTGATCCTGTATGTAGAGGTTGCTTTAAAGATAACAAAAAAGTGAGAGCTAGTAGCTTTATTTAAACATAAAGCAAGGGGTTCATAATGATAAAATTCCTGGTGTGGGTCGTTTGAGGTCATATATTTTCCTGCCAGGCTTTAAATTCCCCAGCGGAATTTTATAATAGTCTGAACAAAATATATGGGTGAACTTAGCTAGTTAGTGTGTGTGCATTCATTTATAGATTTTCTATAGTACTGTAAAGAAAGCCCATGACTGGATAGAACATCGAGTGTTTGACTTCACCATAGTGTCCGTGTCCGCCTTAAAGGTAGTAGAAAAAGGAATTGGGAAAAAAAAAAAAACCATATAGTTAAGGCTGAATATACCTGAAGAATAATG
This sequence comes from Lonicera japonica, assembly GCA_021464415.1. NCBI lineage: Eukaryota > Viridiplantae > Streptophyta > Magnoliopsida > Dipsacales > Caprifoliaceae > Lonicera > Lonicera japonica. The sequence continues at coordinate 110,348 of JAKCWG010000145.1, forward strand.
TCATCCCATGTAACAGAACCCATTTGCTTCTGCAATTTTTCCTTTAGGGGGGCTAATCTTCCAACCAAAATGTCGCAGCAAACTCTAACTGCTGCACAGCTTGATTCAGATGTAGTGCTCGCAGATGTAGACCCTCCTTGTACTAAGCTCAAACTGTCTGCTTGTATGACCCGTACTTTATCCAAGAAGTCTTTAGTTCCATCACATTGAATCAAACTAAGCGCATATGCAGTCATCTGTTTTACCTTAGTCCACAGCCCCTGGCCTAGCTCAATGCCAGCAACTTCTACCGCAACAGATCCATCCCAAAGAATGCTTACTTTTCCCGGAATTGGTTTCATCGAACATTGATGAATAATGGGTACCAGAGCAATACCCTTTTTATGCCATTTATTACACAAATTATACTCTTTTGTCATTTCAATCCGTTTTTCGCAGCTTGATGTACTTGCCAACTTATCCATTATGGAAGGCAAAGTATACTCTTGAGGCTCCCCTGCAATGCCTTTATAGAAAAAGTTGAGGCTTTCGTACGTGTGAAGATTTTTCATTCTAATGAAATCTACTTCCATTGAAAGTGTAGATGCCACACGTTCTATTATTGCTTCTGCGATAAAAGTTGCATTTACTTCCCCAGGGGCCCTCATTGTGGTTTTAGTGCAATGATTTGTTTTGCATAACTTTATATTGAAAGATAATGCACCCCAATCGTACTTTTTAAGTGAATCTACAATTTTCCCTGGCAGTACGGGGCTTAAATCTATAGCTATCCCCGAATTGATTAAAATATCAAGGTGTAACGCTGTGATTTTCCCGTTAGATTTGAAGCCAACACTGTATGTTATCTTCATAGGATGTCTTCCTCCTGCCATTATCATATCGATCTTCCTATTGACATATATACGGACAGGGCATCGTAGTTTGTGTGCTGAAAGTGCGGATGCTACAGCAACCTAAAATAATCACATACAAGCATATTCATCAGAAGTTAAAACTACAGGAGTTGACCATAAATTGTGTACTTGTGCATTAGCCACTGCATGGACGCATGCCTCTCCGTCTGTTTGTGAGAGAGAGATGCTGGGGACATAAGAATTTCAATGGCATTCAAGATTTCTTTTTAGGATTAATGAAAATACGTTTTTAATTGCAATTTGAGAAGTATCTAACACTGTGAACTGACATTCAAGAAAACTGAAGAAGTGGAAATTGGAAATAATTCATTCTAGGATGTTAGATTGTTACCAAAATTGGAAAAATTGAATTCACTTCTAAAGTAATTCCAACACATAAAAAAACTCTTAAAGACAAAAATCTCATGGAGTAAGTATATTTATGAAAATTAGGATTATAGAATCAAGAAATGATACTCACGCGCATAGATTTCATGCTCTTTCCACCAAAGCCTCCTCCAACCCTTCTTGTAATAATGCGAACATTATGTTCTGGAATACCAAGACACCTAGCAATAACGGTTTGAATGTACTCGGGGCACTGACTTGAACTGTAAACCACCATGCAATTGCCTTCATCTGGAAGGGCAGTATGCGTCTCCAAATAGAAAAAGTACTGTGACCCAAGTCTAATCTGCGTATTACATTAAATAAACGAAGTTAATAACAACAAACATAGAAGTGTTTTAGCACTTAGAGCTGATTTTCTTTGTAATTCTACTTCCCTATCCTTTTTCATATTTTTGGTCCTTATGATAAGCTGTTTTCCGATGATTTAGTTACTCTCTCTCCGTATCAAAAAGATATTCCCACTTTCCTTTCCAAGATGTCTCAAATTAAGTCCCGTTTCCATTTAGGGACATGAAATTATGTACCATATCAAAGTGGAACTTTCCTTTCTTATACGCGGGAGTATGTTTTTTTTGATAGATTTTCTAGAAAGAAACAATAGAGGGGACTTGGATGGGTGATTGTATGAAACTGTAGCTATTGGGAAAATAGTTGTTTGAAGATTAATTGGTTTATTTAACTCCCAAATTAACTTAAACAAGTTAATGACACCGGAAGGTGTCAAAATCAGTGTGACCATGTCACCAAAAAAGAGTGCCGGCTTTTCGAAATATAATGGTTCAATATTGTTAAGCATGATATTCATTGCGGTTCCTCTCCTAATAGCCTAAGCTTTTGGGAGAGATGTTCCTAACATGGTATTAGAGCTTGCTTATCTGGGATGTCCAAGGTTCAAGCCTTGGCACCTCTATCTACTCACCTCATGCGAGTATGGGGTTGTACGTGAGGGAGGCTTAAACTTTTGGAAGAGAGGGTTCCTAAAAAATACAAGTGAAAAAAGAACGAAAAAAAAAACAAATAGAAGAGAAAATATCAGAAATACCTCAGCAGATAGAATTTTGTGATCCGCTTCAGACATTCCTTTCAAGAAATCGCCAACCTGTGCTGGATACATAGAAGAAGGGACCTCAAAAAAGCTTGATCTTTCAAAAGCCTCTTCAACCATTAAAATAGGTGGTCCTAAACCTTCAGTGTCGTAATCAATGATGGCCATTGCAGCACCCACATCAGCACTCTTCTGCATATCTGCCACCTACAAAAGGCAATCCCATTCATCTATATTAGGAATACAAATATGGAATGTATTTGATTTAATATGTGCATGGTAGTTATGTAAAATGTATTTACCACAAAAGCAACAGGCTGACCAGCATAGCTTGTAAGATCATCCGCAAATAAAGGTTCTTCGCCATATGGGGTCCTGCATCCTATGTTCTCTCCTCTTTTTGGGATATCTCTAAACGAAATAATATCAGTTACTCCATGTGGCAGAGACTTAGACTCGAATTTAACATCCTTTACCCATGCCAAAGGCTTGGTGCTATGAATAAATGCTCCGTGAAGGCAATTTTCTGGTGAAGGAATATCATCCACATAAACAGCTTCACCTATTCACCAAAAGGAAAAACACGGCACGATTAAGAATTTCTATTGTTCGAGTGGCTGCAGAACTAGATAAATTTCATAAACACGGATAAAGTTTTCTTGATGTAGGCAAAGTTCAAGAAACCTCTCCCACAAGTGCAAATAGAGAAGAAAGAGAAAAAAAAAATTATTGCCCTCACAAATGAACTGCGAATCCAGCAGTTTGACAAAAAAAAATGGATTTTCTGATTAGCAGAAAAGTTTTAATTTTTAAAGAAACTGGATTTGAAAAGATGATTCAATGCGTTACAGCTCGCCAAGAACAACTTACAACGGGTTTCGATCATGAATATCAGCTATTTTTGTTTTTCTCAGCCTTCTCTTCTACTTCCTCAGATTCAGGAGTCGGTTAAAATGGATCATTTAGGCTCCTTCTAAGAGCAACATGGAAAATACTAGGAAAAAAATTGATTTGCGTGAGAAGTTGGCAAATAAGTTGAGGCATGAAGTGAGATGCTCTCAATTTCATGCTCGTTTTTATGAGTACATGTCCTTCATCCTTCTTTATTTTTTATGGAAAAAATTTCTACCTCACCCCCAAAGAATTTTTCCATGGAAAAAACCAAAAGGTAAGAGTTAATCTTACCACATGCCTCAACTTATTTCCAATTTCTCACACAAATCAACTGTTTTTCCTACCATTTTCCATGTTGCTATCAATCGGAGCCTTATGGTTTAATAATGTTTCATCTTTCCATTTGTCTCATCGAGTGAAACTTTGATTCTCAACTTACTCAGTAGGCTTGTCATTGTTAAAATTTATGGATGTTTTCTTCAGTATTGAAATTCGCCTCTAAAATCTTTTGATGCATTTGTGGGCAGAAGATCACACCAGATAATATTCAAAGACCTACCCATTTCAGTTAAAACTAAGAATATCTATGAAACTCTGAACAAGGCACAAGCTTCAATTCAATCTTTTATTTGCAATTTTAGAGATCATATTGATGAAATATTAGTCATAGATAATAACATTTTAAAAACTTTCTCCCGGCAACAAAAAAATAATAAGAAGTATTGAAATGCTTTGAATAGTTGGAAGTAAACTTCAGCCACTAAAGCAAAGCCTCCAAGAGATTCTGCCTAACTGAAGATAGCAAGCAACACATTAAAGGGGATAGGGTGGCTAATTAGATATTCTTCAACCTTTCTTCCAAACCAAAAGAAGAAAAACAACCAAATTGACCCCTCAACATTGTAACAAGTGAATCCCATGATGAAATTCCAACATGAATAATCTTCAAAGAATGAAGAAGAAATTCTAACTTAAAGACATAAGAGAACTATGATAACACTAACTATGGCTTTTACTGATTTCAATCCTTCTATCAATGTTACTTGAGTTTCTTCTTTGTTATTTATGAGAAGGAGAGAAATTATATTCCATATTTTTAGAGAGAAGATTACCCACTTATATACATGAGACTCCTGCACAGATAAGGAAACTACTACTAATTAGGATTCTTAAATTATCTACCTTCCTAATACAATATTTACAACTTATAACACTCCCCCTCAAGCTGGAGCACAGATATTGATCATGCCCAGCTTGTTACAAATATAATCAACCCGAACCCCGTTTAAGGCTTTTGTGAAGAGATCACCCAATTGCTCTCCAGTCTTCACATATCCTTTGGAAATTAAGCCTTGCTGGATCTTTTCGCGGACGAAATGGCAATCGAGTTCAATATGTTTAGTTCGTTCATGAAACACGGGATTAGACGCAATATGTATGACAGCTTGATTATCACACCACAATTTAGCCGGTACCGAAGTCTTAATCCCTATTTCATTTAAGAGCTGACATATCCACATTATTTCACACACAGACTGGGCCATAGCTCTATATTCTGATTCTGCACTGGATCGTGACACAACATTTTGCTTCTTACTTTTCCATGAGACCAAATTTCAGCCAACAAAAATACAATAGCCTGATGTGGACTTTCTATCCACCTTGGAACCTACCCAATCTGCATCTGAAAAACCTTCAATACGAGTGTGTCCATGATTGGCGTATAAGATACCACGTCCAGGTGCTCCCTTTAGGTAACACAAAATTTGTTCTAACACTTCCCAATGATGAATTGTTGGGGACGACATAAACTGGCTCACCACACTGACAGAATACGCAATATCCAGGCGATTCACTGTAAGATAGTTCAATTTCCCCACCAATCTTCTATATTTCTCAGGATCCTAAAATAATTGACCATCTTTTGTCAACTGTACATTAGGAATCATCGGAGTACTACACGGCTTTGCCCCCAATTTCCCTGTCTCAGCTAATAAGTCAAGAACATATTTCCTCTGAGAGAGAAAAATACCCTTTTTACTCCTTGTGACTTCGACACCCAAAAAGTATTTTAACATCCCTAAGTCCTTTGTATGAAACTGAGCATGAAGGAAGGACTTAAGAGAAGAGATTCCCATAGTATCACTCCCAGTAATGACAATGTCATCTACGTACACAACCAACAAGATGAAGCCTGCTTCAGATTGTTTGTAGAACACAGAGTGGTCAGACTTACTTTTCGCCATGCCAAACGTCTCAATAGCCTGACTAAATTTTCTAAACCAAGCACGAGGACTTTGTTTCAAGCCATACAAAAATTTACGAAGATGACAGACTTTCCCATACTCCCCCTGAGCGACAAACCCAGGAGGTTGCTCCATATAGACCTCCTCCTGAAGATCACCATGAAGAAAAGCATTCTTTATGTCTAGCTGATGCAGAGGCCAATGATGAGTACCTGCCAAAGATATAAATAGCTTGACAGATGTCAATTTAGCAACAGGAGAAAAAGTATCAGAATAATAAACGCCATATGTCTGAGCATAACCCTTAGCAACGAGGCGGGCTTTTAAACGAGCGACAGACCCATCAGGATTGACCTTGACGGTAAACACCCATTTGCATCCGATAGCCTGTTTCCCTGCAGGTAAAGTGACCAAGTCCCATGTATCATTCTTGTCTAAAGCATCCATTTCCTCTATCATTGCATTACGCCATCCAGGATGTGATATAGCCTCATTAACAGTTTTAGGAACAGATATAGAATCAAGAGATGCAATGAATGAATAAGACGAATGTGATAGGTGATCATAAGAGACACAAGACGAAACAGGATAAGTACACTGGCGTTTACCTTTGCGTAAAGCAATAGGAAGATCATCACTCGTCACGGAATCTGATGATGAAGAAGAAGCTGGTGGAGGACATAAATCAGCAGGTCGACGTCTGGAGTAGACTTGATGGATGGGAGGTCTGACTGGCGCTGGTTCAGCAACGGGTTCAGGGAACGTGATCGTATATACTAACAAATCATCATCCTCCCCCTGACTGTTGGAAGTGGAAAAAGGAAAATATGGTGTTTCTTCCATGAAGGTAACATCAGCTGAAACAAGGTACTTATTCAAACTAGGACAATAACATCTGTATCCTTTCTGAAGACGAGAATACCCAAGAAAAACACACTTCAAAGACTTGGGATCTAACTTAGTAACCTGTGAACGGACATCTCGAACAAAGCAAATACTACCAAATATTCTGGGTTCAATAGGAAACAATGATTTATTTGGAAATAGAACACTATAAGGAGTCTCACCATGAAGAACAGATGAGGGCATTCGATTAATGAGAAAGCATGCTGTGGAAACTGCATCAGCCCAAAATGGTTTTGGAACATTCATTTGGAATAATAGGGCTCTTGCAGTTTCAAGAAGATGTCTGTTCTTCCGTTCTGCCACTCCATTTTGGGATGGAGTATCAACACAAGAAGTTTGATGAAGGATACCGTTCTGAATCATGTAAGTCTGAAAAGATGAAGATAAATATTCTTTGGCATTATCACTGTGCAATATATGAACAGAAATAGCAAATTGAGTTTTAATTTCAGCACAAAACGCACAAAAATGAGAAAACAATTAAGAACGACTTTTCATTAAATATAACCAAGTTGTACGAGAATAATCATCAACAAAAGTAACAAAATACTTGAACCCAGTTTTTGACATAACATGACATGGACCCCAAACATCAGAGTTATACGGCAATAGCATATTAAGTTCTTCATACGTTTTCTTAAAATCCATAAAGTAACTCATAATGGACCTGTCCTATTTTTCCGCACGGTAAAAGGCTTTGCACACATCATAAATACGAGAAATATTCCCTTTCCCAGAGTATAGAAAATCCAAATAATCCATTAACTTCTTAACCAATTCACAATGGTTAATCAAACTAATCACAGTACTATCAATCGAATTTCGAATTTGTAAGAATAACCAGACATCCTCCCTTAGCCACGTCTGTCTCGAATTATCTGAAGGTGGATCACTAGTCATGTGATCATTTTTATCGATACTACGCAAATAAATTCGAATGGTTTTACTCCAATCAAGATAATTGGAGCCATTAAGTTTATGCTCAGTAATTTTTGACATTACAGAAACTACATCAGAAACAACTGCCGCCTTCTGCTCTGACATATTTAAATAATTTTATAGCGAGGACCACAATTATTATGAACAAAATGAGTCACAAAACAGCATACTAACCATAAACGAGGCAGTGAATAATAGTAAACGAGAGACGAAACGGTACCGAAATTCTTTGGACACGCCGAAAGTAGAAATCAAGCCACACAAATCTCAGAGCAAACCAATAAATAGGTCACAATATGAAGTATAAACAATACTGACCACAAATAGAAGCAAAACCGAATTGTACCAAGTCACCGAATTGTTACCACGAAGGCTAAACCGAACCAAACTCAGATCTACACCGAATAAAGATGAACTGAGCCAAACTAAGCACATATACGTGCTGTACTAACTGAGACGAGCCAAATGAGAGTGGCCGGAGAGTGAACGGAGTCACCACGCGCCTCCACGTGCCGGCGCGTGAGGCTGCGTCTGAAACAGAAGGCGGCGCGTGAGGGCCACGCGCTGGGCAGTTCGACGCCGGATTTTGGGCGAGTGCTAGACGGTGGATGGCGCAACTCCCTATGTGGGAGGTGAGATCAAATATTCGCTGACGAAATTCGAAGTTGGAAACCCGGCAAACCCTAGTATGCCGTTAACTAGCAAAACAAAACCCTATTCCTCTGATACCATGTTATTTATGAGACCGAGAGAAATTATATTCCATATTATTAGAGAGAAGATTACCCACTTATAGACATGAGACTCCTACACAGATAAGGAAACTACTACTAATTAGGATTCCTAAATTATCTACCTTCCTAATACAATATTTACAACTTATAACATTCTTCATTCTTGAAATACATTTCACGATGGAGCGTTCTTGTTCATCACACTTACTAGATATGAAAAGATAAAGGTCAATTAGTTGTTGCTTCTTCTCATTTGTTCAAGGACGTACCCAAGTCTAATAATGCATTTACTGAAAGCATCTAAATCGAAAATTTAAAAATCAGGTGCATAGTGGTAACTGTCATAGTCAACAAGGCAAGGCATGGGTGCTATTTTAACAGGCTCTAACGGAAGTGGTAACTTCTAATTTCTCAAAAATTTTGAAGGCACCTTTGTCTAAATTCAACCAATAGTGAGGTGACACACTACTAATGTCTTAGGCATTCGGAAATCAGCTCTAGCTTTGAATCATATGGGTATCTCAAACTATCAATATGTTTTTTTTTCTCTCTACACCCACAAGAAGGGGGCATACTCTAATGATTGTGAATACGTAGAAGTAAGTTTAATTCACATATAAAATGGGGGGAAAATCAAAAAAGCCCTTATCAATATTGGTGGAAACTAATAGAAAGTAGTAAATACTCAGCTAAGAATAAAAATAACAAGGAAGGCACAACAAACCAGAAGCTTGGAGGGCAGCACCAGATTTCATGATCGGTTTACCCACCAGATAGTACTCTGTGCTCGATTCGATCACCTGCTTTGCAGATGAAACCAATCCCGGGTTTCCAATATCATCAAACTCATAAGGATCAGAAGTTACAGAATAATCAGGATTAACCAAGGGAAAAAGAAATTCAAAAATAAACCCGACAGCCAAGCTTGACCGGTAGGCAGGGTCTGAAGTACCTTGTTCAGGCACTACAGCGGCCTCAACTAATTTAACAGCTTCATAAAGAACACCAAAAGTAAGCACTTTCCCAACTAGATATTCTTCAACCTTTCTTTCCCTTTCTGCATGTTTAGTCCCATAAGCACCAAAAAGCCAGGTGAATGTTATTTACCAAAACTCCAGTTTTAGAAGATGAAATATCAGCTAAGAAAGCAGCAATTAAATAGGGCATTGCATTTCCAAGGGGTCGAGGAGAAGCACGATAGGTTTCAAAAAGCAACTTGGTCTCTGTTTCCGAAGGGAAACTCTTTCTTTCTGACTTCCAACACGGAATTTTGACACTCAAAAGCACACTTTTGGAGTCCAAAGGTGGCCTCCCCAAGAACTCCTCTAACGAAAGCTTTTCGTGCTTTTGACCCGTCATTATCCTAACTATTGACTTTACTGCAAGAAATACTGTAGCAATATCCGAAGGGAAATGACTCCTTTGTGCAATCAGCAAATTCCCCCCTACACTAGCGACATTTCGGATGGACCCTGAAGCAACCTTCTCCATGTGGTTAGCAATTTTTTGAAAAACCAACTCAGCTTCAGAGCATAACTCGCCTTCATGTTCTTCCCTTAGAGCTAAAATAGCTTTCGAAATTGGTACAGTTGCACCAATTTCAATCCCTGTGTGATCCCTTCGAATCAACGAGAGCTCAGAGATATACCTCAAGTCAATGTATTTATCATAATGCTCTAGTTCCTTATAATAACCTGTAGATGTGTTACCGACTACTAACTTTATCCTTGTACCATTTCCTGCCCCCAACAAGCTCTGAAGCCCCTCAATAGTAAGAGGAGTAGACCAAGATTGACTTTTAAAGTTCAGTGGCTTAGATTCATTTTTTAAGAATTCGGGATATTTACAAATTTCGTCATTGGGATCATAGAAAGGTAATTTACTAATTTTATCTTCAATACTATCCCCCTTTTTCCAGAAAGAATTGATCCCTAAGTCCTCAATATCGACATCAGCAGCAAAACTTTTGCAGGTATCAGCAATGGGTCGATAGCCAGTACATCGACAGAGATTTCCTACAATAGCCTTTTCAGCCTCCAAAACTGTAAGTTTGGAAAATCCTGGAGGGGGCTCTGGTCGATTTGCATTTTTGGCATTGACAAGTGCCGAGAAGAGGGAAATACACATTGCAGGAGTACAAAAGCCACATTGAGAAGCATGAAAACCAGCCATCCTTTTATGAATCGGGTGTAACCCATCTTTGCTATTTCCAAGGCCTTCAGTTGTAGTAATTGAACACCCATTTATGCTGCAAAGAAGTGTAAGGCATGAATTCACTTTGTCATTTTCGACTTGTTTTAGCACCGGGTCATACTTTGACAGTAGAACATCACAAGCACCACAACCACCTGCGACCATAAAATACATTGTGATGCGGAAATTTATTAGTTTAAATAAAACATTTTAGTTTTATAGTATATAACAAGCTAGATAATCTCGGGTCAATTAAATAATCAAACATACATATTTGCGGAAATATCTTAGTTTAAATAAAACATTCTAGTTTAATAATATATACCAAGCCAGATAATCTCGGGTCAATTAAATGCTCAAACATACATATTTAGACTTGGGCCATGCTTGGCTGAACCACTTAAACATCAACTTCTTGTGCTTTTACTCGCGTTTCAGTTCGTTCTTATTTTCTTTGAATTTGAAATGCAAATTTCAGTCCTTACAACGACCACTAAACTAAGGAGGAAAATCAACAAAATAATAATTAACTGGTATAGAGAACACTCTATTTAGCATGTAAGGAACCCAGATAAATAACTTAATTCTTCTAAATTGTGTGAATTGTATTGAAATGTGCTAGTGTATAACCAAACCAAATTTTATAACTGTAACATGTATTGGAATTTGGACGCACACTGCAAAACATTGTATCATCTGCTTCCCTCTATTTTCTTCCAAGATTAGAGCAGCCACTTATAAGGTTGGACTCTATGATTTTGTAAATTATAGTTAAAACAGAAGGAGAAAAGAAGGCATCATAAGCAAAAGCTGCACTTGAAATTTCTCTCTATATATACAAATTTCTCACAAAAGGTCCATTATTTAAAGCCAAGAGGACTCAAAACAGTTAAATGATATACATTACTTAGAATTTAGAAACCAACAGAATACATTCACTCAGACACGTTATGCACTTATGTATTAATAATATAGTGATTGGCAGCAAGTTATAATGTACTTCTATTAAATTAATTTATTTATTTAAAAAAAATCCTAAAAACCGAACCGAAAACTTTGACTTGGATCTGGTCTGAAAATACAGCAACCTAAACCAAACCAGAATCTAAACCAAATATTTTATTTTGGTTTGAATTTGGTCTCCGGTCTCCTCAAATTTTACTCCGACCAAAACCAAAAACGCCGCTAAAACCAAAACCAACACAAGAACAAGACAACCCATCAAAGCATTCTTAGAAAAGGCACATAATTGAATTCTCACTAATAATGTGTGCGAATTGCATGTACACAACTAGTTCAACCATGAGTTAGCTTAGTTGGAGAGGTGTCACTCAAGGGTTCGAATCTCATCAACAAGGTTTGAGGTGATTATTTTGGGTAATTAGCAAAAATGACCCCTGAAGTTTGACACAATTCTCTCGCTCGCCCCTAAAATTTAATTTTCGGTTAAATCATCCTTAAAATTTCTAATTTGTCCCTCCCTCGTCCAAAATTGGACGCCCTATTAAAAACTTTGACAGAAAACACACGTGGTTGGACAAGCGAGGGACAAATTTCAAACTCCAAGAGATATTCTCAGAGGTTTTTCATCCAAATTTTTAATGAAGCATCCAGTTTTGGATGAGTGATGGACAAATTAAAAATTTTAAGGATGCTTCAACCGAAAATTAAACTTTAGGGACAAGCGAGAGAATTGTGTCAAATTTCATGAGTTATTTTTGCTAATTTCTCGATTTTTTTAATTCATAATTAAAAGGAGAGGCATAGAACTTTTTTTTTTTAAAAAAAAAGAAAATAAAATAAAACAAAGGAAGAACTAATTCAACTATTCATAGAATGAGAGGGAGAGTAAGAGTAGAGACCTTCACCACAGCTAAGCTTGGCGCCCTTGAAACGAGTTTGAGAGCGCAAGAATTCCAGCAAGGTGGTGGAAGGATCAACCTCAGAGAGCTCAAATCTCTCTCCATTAACTGCAAAGGCCAGAGTGTCTAATTCCTTTGCTGCATTTGACATTTCTCTCCCATCCATTGTATTCCTGGTAAATGTTTGGTTGAAGAAGAGATAGATATTGTTGCCTTAAAAGCTCACGAGATGATGGCAATGAGTGGTGCAAACATTTTAGCACATTGTAAATGCATTTTATACATGGGAGGCTATTGACACGCAAAACAATACTCGCCAACTCTCCGTCATGTTTACCCGGCTCTTAAACGTTGACTATATGTGCACATACTCGATACTTAAAAATCGAGTTATTGTTGAGTTAAAAAACAATATATTAGGTCAGCCCCTAAAAACCGAATATGTATGTACATGCTCGATCAATACTGCAATATTTAATAGTATTTTGGTGTGTGTCAATAACAGTTCCTTTATCTAAATAGTTACAACCACTTTCATAAATTTTGTATAAAATTTAAATAAGCCTAACATTTTTTAAATTAAGGTGCGGGATTAAGAAGGGTACTAATATTATATATATATATATATATATATATATATATTAAAAAGTTAATTTATTAATTAATAATGAAACTTTTTAAAGAAAAAAAAATTCAAAGTTTCCAAACCTTTAATGGCGTAAAAGAAAGTTATAAAAGATAATAGAGGTACCAATATTTTTTTTATTTAATCTCATTCTTCTCATGCTATAAGAGAGAATAGAGACACCAATATTTTTTATTTCATCCATATTAATTTCACAACAATAAAAGAAAATTAAATATTTAATTGTAATATTGTATGTAGAATTCTTTGCAATTATACTATATTTTTAATGGTGTGTAAATTCTTATTATTAAAATATAATGAATTTATTTTTTAATATAAAAAAATCAATATACTTATTTAATTTTATCTAGAGTTATGTAGAATTCTTTGCAATTATACTATATTTTTGATGGTGTGTAAATTCTTATTATTAAAATATAATGAATTCATTTTTTAATATAAAAAATTAACATAGTTATTTAATTTTATCTGGAGTCTCAAAATTGTAAAGACTTGCTTTGCACATGGTACATTAATGTCACAATCAAAATTGGATAAGTAAATATTTTCTAGTGGATCAGAAAATTTGGGAAAATCAAAAGACAAAAATCATTGAATTGCCCACCCTTTTTTGTAGACATAATTTAGGAATTGTACTCGTGTGACTAATAATTATGTGATAATGACATAATTCGCTTATCGTTTTTATTCTCTTATCGTTTCTTTAATATGTACTTAAACCTCATTCAACTTTTCAGATTTATTAATAATCACATCAATCTTTTCAAAACAGAAATCCTAATAATTTAATTTGTGTTGGATTAGTTGGATTATCATATCATGTGTCATTTTAGAAGGTCTACTTGAAATATTCTATTAATTAATAATTCCGTCAAGCCTTAATTAAAAATCCTAGTAACTTTACATATTCTTCAAATCTCTTTTATCAAATACTATTTAAGAGTTGATTCTTTCTTATTATTCATTCGGTCTAATTCTTTTTAAAGAGGTTTAATTGAAGAGATAAGCGGATGAAATTTTTAACTGGCACATAAATAAAAATAACAATTAGGAGAGGTTGGGGTTGGGGTTGAATTCACCCATCTAAGTCTATCAATTTATGGGCTTGTAACATCATAAGTTGGAAATGGCCATGGAAAGAGTCAATTGAGAAATAGATGAATGGAGAGGATAAAAGCCCTATTTCACCATGAAAGAGTATCTCTCTTAGACAAGTTATTCACGTTTTTGCGCATGCATTATGTTTATATATTCAGAAATTCATTTTAAACTAAAAATAGACCTATACGGGATGCGTATGTATGTATTATTTTTATGTATGTGATTTAAAATCCAAAAAATAAAATAAAAAATACATGTATTGGATTATTTATATGGATGTAATTTAAAATGGGAAAAGTGAAAAAAACGATTATTGTTTGCTCAATGGTTAAAAATACTTACTTTTATACTGAAATTGCAGATCAACATTGTTAATAACATTAGCAAGATAATATAATAGAGATGAGAAGAACAAAATATAATGGCATTGTTAGCTCATTGGTCAAAACTGTTCTTATTAGTCTTAAGGAAATTGATTTTTTACCTATAATTTTTATTACATATTTTTATCGGGTGCATTAAATAAGTTGTACATTTAGGTCTCGTTTGATTCGGGTATTAAAAAGTGGGATGGGATTATTAATACCTTGTTTGGTTCACACAAATATACTGGGATTACTAATACCGGGACTAACTTAATACCACTCTTTGTGGTATAATTTAATAGCAGTGAGGAAGTGGTATTATTTATCCGAAATTAAGAAAAAGGAACCATATATTTTCAAAAATGCCATTACTATTATAATATTTTCAAAAATACCGCCACCACCCCACCACCACCACCACCACCACCCCACCCCACTATGACGACTACTACTACTATTACTACTACTACTATTAGTATTATTATTATTTACTACTACTACTACTACTACTACTACTACTACTATTGTTATTATTATTATTTTTTTATTCTAAAATATAATCTCGTATACAAATTACATAATCAAACATGGTATTAATATCAGCATGGGATATCTCAGTATTAATACTGCATGAATCAAACAGGATATTGGTATTAAATTAATAACATGATTAATAGTGCAATACTATTAATACTGGTATTATTAATCCCACTGACCCTCATACCTGAATCAAACGAGGCCTTATTGTATCTTGTGAATATACAACATGATGGAGGCAAGGCTGTTGTGCAAAATGAAGACAATTCAAAGGCCATCCAAGTTTCAACAGGCCCAAGTACAAGGTCGCGGGCTAAGAAGTTAAAGGCAGAACTTAATGGATTAATTCAAGCTATTTGGGCTCAAGAAGAAGGCACAATCAAGGCCATTGGACGGGAAAAACATGGAGCACAAAATGGAGGCTGAGTTACACTTATTCAAGCCCAATTGGAGTGAGAAGACCATGTCTATGCGGCCCAAGATGTGGAGTCAAGCCAGCCCACACGTTTTTTTTATTTATTATTTATTTATTATTGTTATTTCTTTTTAAAGACTAGTTCTTATTTGATTAGGATTTGTTTTGAGGATTCCTTGTTGGATTGGTTTCTTATTGCGTAAGTTTTCTTCTCCCTATTTAAAGGGGGTTCATTGTTTTATTTTATTATCTAAGACTTTATTCATAATAATATTGAGTGATTTTAATCCTCTTTGGTTCTTCACGAACTACTTGAACTTATCGGTTTGTCCGTGGCATTCACCCGACTTATCAATCGGTATTCCGCACCCGATTGTGGCGTCTTCAATTTTCATCCTAATCTGATTGTAGAAACGATCTAGGTTCTTAATTTGCTACGGTTTTCGTGTGTATCTGTGTTGAGGTTCGCACAACCAATTCGTTGTGTTCGTGGGTTTCGTGCGATATCACCGTAGGTCGTATCACAACACATGTAATAGATGCTAGTAAAACTGCGTGATAAGAATACCCGGTAAGTGTAACATCATGGAGGAAGTGGGTTTGAACCTAATCTTCAATTACATTACATATATGTATTATGGAGGAACTGAAACATTTATTTATTTGATCTTTAATGTGTTATCCCTCTTTTATTTAAGCGTATAAATCTTAATTGTTATCACTTGATATTACAGCCATTCATCATATTTATTAGATTTTACATTTTTCTTTGATATATTAGGTTTTACCTTTTTCTTTATATGCTAATACCTTTTTCGTATTCCACTCTCTTAATACACGATACCCCTTAGCCCAAACTTATTAATATTTATTTGCTTAGAAGTCTAATTGGTTCTCTTTATGACTAACTTCAATTTTATAAAAAGTTGAAGACCCTGCAAAATGCAAATATTGAACTACCCAAAGATACAGAAAAACTCAAAAGATTGAGTAGGTACACATTCAAATTTTTACGTTTTCAATCATGATCGTTAAACATTCCACAACTTTTCCCCTCCGTACATTGTAAAATGCAAGAAATGATATAAAATTATGTTTGTTTTTGTTCATAAGTGCAAATTGATAGTTTCCCTTATAGGCATAGTAATTGAACATATACATCATACCAGTTTTATGATTCTTCTAATTTTCTACTTTTCATATGTCATTTGCCATTTTTAATTGTGATTAGAATTACCATATATACAATTTATAAGCGTTTTTTTATGGGTAAGCTTTTTTTCAGTAGTGAGTTTTTCATCAATTTATTTGTAATTATTTTGTTTCTAAGTTTTAGTTTTATTATATTTTACTAGATTATTATACAAGAGCTTTGAATATAATATTCGCTAATTGCTATTTTATAATATATCTCATATAGAAGATACACAATATGTATATATAGTACTGATAAATCCATTTTTATTTAGGTGGTATCGTGCAACTTGAACATGGCAGCTTCACCTTAGTTAATTGTTAAATTTTTGAAAAGATTTACCAAATTTGAATCAAACTCAAAAGGTTTCAAGTAATCAATTTTTTTATACACAAATTACTTTCATTATATTAATTTCGCTTCATCTAAATGTGACTTAATATTTTAGTCGTCGTAAAATAATCTAACTTTTGAAACATGAATGAATTGTGAAATTAAAATGACTCATAGGTGTAATTTCAAGTTTTTGTTTTAACCTTTTCATTGTAAATCGTCTACACATCGTGCGGGTTGCAAACTAGTCACGTGTATATTTTTTCTAAAACATGCAATAATGGAGGGATAAAATGGTAAAATCAAAAAAATCTTTGCTATATTAATAAAAATGCAATAACGTGAATTGTACTACGACAATGTAATTATCAAAAAAATCTTTCTTAAATTTAGAAGATTAAATGCATCGGAAACTTTGCTATATTAATAAAATTACAAGCTACCCTTCTCAAATTTACAAAAGCAACTCTAATACCACTGTTCAATTAAAAAAAATCTATTATATTAAATGCATCAGAGAATTTATGAATTCAATTTTTAGTTCTAGTATCAAAATTTGCATAAAGGGGCCGCACAAAATCTACTACAGATAGCTAGGCACTTGTACTGTGAATGATCATTTAGGATAATTTTTTTACACAATCATTAAACATAAAAAAAAATTATACAATCATTAAACATATTTAAATGAATTGATGTTGCATCCACGGACCGCGATCACTTATACAAATAAAACAATGAACAAATAAATAGTACCAAAAATTCCACATCAGACTGAAAGTGAGAAATCTAACCTTCTCCATACATAATGAGAGATAATCCCATTTTATCCCCTATTTTACTAATAGAGTTGATAACTATTTAAAAATCATATAAGTTGATAAATGTTTAAGAATTATATTTTTGTTGAAAGCAATAGATAGATAAAATAGTGTAAATTATTATCATTTTAAGGGTTCCTTTAGTTGGCCGTGAAATATGCCGCAGTAATAACAAAAGCCAGAAAAAAAAATTGGTGGTTAGAACACAATTTTCTGCTTATTTATAAATATGCACTTTTAATTCCTCCATTAATACTCATATAAACACACTCTCCATAAAATTTTCGTTCTTTGTAATTGGGCAAATACTTAATTCAATAGTTTGCTTTTCATGATTCGGAGTCAATGGGCGAAACTAGAAACCTGGTTAATCTAAAGCACCATTTTAAATGGTAATATGCAATGGGAACATGTACAAAGTTTACTCCAAATTTGTTTCCCTAAATAGAAAAACCCTTCAAATACGTACTCAATTCTTTAGCATTTTTTTCCAAGAAAAAGAACTTAGATTATTTTTAGGCGCGCCGGATAAAGAAGTTGGATTGAATAGGATAAAGACATGATATAATAAGAATCAAAATTACATGGGATAAGATAGGACAAGAGTTATCCGGATATGGATTATGCTCGTCCGGACATGATAAAAACTATTTGGATAAGTATTTAATAAAGTATGCATTTGGTGCAATCCCAAATTAAAAGTCCATATACTCCATATGATACAATATTGTGCAACTTGACTTTAGATTAAAACATACACATGATTTTAGTTTTTGTCCACAAAGACAATTTTTTTTTTCTTTTATCTAATACAATTTTCTTATTTATGAATATCAAATAAGTTTCTTAAGAATCCATTCCTATATAAAGAGAAAAGTTTTAAAGTTTAAAAATTTTAAAATCTGAGCTACCTATATTATATTTTAATAAGCATTTGATTTTAATTACTTTACATAAGTATTCCTTTCTAATGTAATGCAATTTTTATTTTCTTTATAAATATTAAGTAAAGTTTCATATAAATTCCTTTATTTAAGACAAAATATAAAAATAAAATACCATATGAAAAATAAATTTTATGAGTTGAGTAACCATGACTATGGGCGGTCATATTTTTTCATTAATCAATTTGATTATTCAAAGGGTACAATGAAAAAGATGGAATAAAAAATAAATGAATTAAAAATTTTATTTATTTATTTTGTTATCTATCAAGAATGGGATAAAATAATACAACCTATAAGGGTGGTATTGTTTTATCCGGTTCTTGTGCGATATGTAAGATAACGAATCTAAATGGATTTAGATATACTTTCAATGGAAAGGAAAAATCCTGAATATGCCTAAAGTATCGTTGACCGGCTTGTTGGTTACGAGCCTTCAATGTATGTTGCCTCTTAGTGTGCTCCCGGATCTCAGCGATAGTGTTGGGTTGTCTATTAGAGTTGCTCCTTATAGTACATGTCACAAATCCTAGGGTTCTTAAGTGAAAAGTCTTTCAGTTTTGGCATCTTGCTTTTGACACCGCCGTTTATCAAATTATACGAATGCCCTCGTCTGCCTCCCACGGAGTCTCCCCTCTCAATGTGCCACAATACCTTCTTCTTAAGGTCTTAAGGTATCTTTGTTTTCCTTATTTACGTTCATATAATAATAAAAAATGGCATTTCAATCAAAACTGTGTGACTTTTTGGGGTACAGTCCCTCTCACTTGAGTACCATTGCTTAAACCCTACTTCACAACACGCCATGTTCGATTTGATGAACACAATTTCCTATTTTCCGGCCAATTTTTCCTTGGTCCACATCCTTCTCATTTGTCCACTTCAAATACACACCATGTGTTTTTGTCCCTTCAAGAATTTATACATATCCATTACACCCACAAAATTAATCATCCATTTCTAGTCATGTGTCCACCACTAACTCCTTACTACACTCTTCTTCTCACCAAAATTAATTATGATTTGTACTTATCTCCAAAGCGTTAAACTTTAGCTCAACTATTTCCAATCTCCATCAAATAAATCAAAAATCATCTGGTCGCTAAAGCCATTATCTTTATCTAATTTAGACTCATCCACGTTACCACCTCCCATATCATGCCCACCATCATCGTCACAAGCACATTTATCTCCTATATACCCAACTTCTACTTAATTTGTATTTGATCTCTCCTAACCCCATAATCCTATGTTGCCATCTCGTACATATTCCATGGACCTTCATAATATGTCCACCAAACCCCAGCCCCATATTGCTACTTTACCTGATATATCTAGTTTTCAACCCACAAGTTTTGCATAGGCTAAGAAGTATCGTGAGTGGTACACGGTTATGGCAGAAGAGATATATGCACTCCTTAAAAATAACATGCTGGTACCTCGAACATCTCACATAAATTTAATACGATGTAAATGGGCTTATCTTGAGGAGAGTGGTTGACCCAGTGGTAGGCAACCTCCACCCTTGACTTGAGGTCAAGGGTTCGACTCATGGGGTGGGAGGGGAGGGTTTTTCTTTATTTGTAGGATTAAGGGAGAGACTTAGACCTCCCTTAATTTTAAAAAAAAAAAAAAAAAAATGGGCTTAATTATCTTATCAAGCTGCATGCTGATATAACACTGGCTTGTTATAAAGCCCGGTTGGTTGCCGAAGGCCCTAACAACATGGCATCAATTATCACAAGATGTTTAGTCCCATGGTTAAGCTGACTATTATTCGCACTGTCCTTTCCATTGTTGTCTCAAGGTCCTAGACAATTCATTAATTGGATATTAATAACACATTCTTTCATGGTCACCTTAACAAAGATGTCTATATGACTTAACCAATCAAGTTTGAAGACCTATCTTGTCCCAATCATATATGTAAGTTTCATCGTTCCTTATATGAATTAAAACAAGCACCAAGGGCCTGGTTTCATCGCTTCACGCAATTTATAGTTCACCAAGGTTTCCATGCTTAAAAGAATGTTTCCTCACTTTTTATTTATGCTAAAAACGGATCTACTAGTTATGTGCTAATATATGTGGATGTTCTTATAGTTACTAGCAGTGATTCCTTACATGTTTCATCAATAATTCAACACATAGGCATGGAATTCTCTATTGTCATGTGAGGGGGGTTTCCCATATAATAAGATGAAGCAAGTTTGGGCAGGTATGCGAAGAGATGGCTTGAAGAAAATTTACCAATATATGTAGTAATCTAAAGCTTAAGCAAGGGAGGCGTTTGCACTCGAAATAAGCTGCTTCCTCGGTCGACATTTTTTTTTGGCCCAAAAGCAGATCCCAAACTAGGTCCCTTGAATTATTTTCTTGGCATCAATGTCCTCTCTCTTCCATCTGGCACATTACTTTCTCAGCAAAAGTACATTAGCAATCTGCTCAAACATACTAACATGTTGAACTTTAAACCAGTCCAACCACCCATTTACTGTACCATTAAATTATCCAAGATAAGGAGTGCATATTTTTCTAACCCACAAAAATCTGTCCAAATTGTCAGGGCCCTACAATACTTGCCTTTAATGCCGCAAGATCTTGCCTATAGTATTAATAAACCCAATCAATTTACGCCTTCTCCTATTAAAGACCATTGGGTGGCTGTCAAAAGGCTTCTTCAGTATTTCAAACATGTTAGAATATATTATATATTATTTAGTGTATATTTGGTTTCCTTATGGCCATAGGTTTCCTTATTCTAGCTATTAGGGTTGTGTTTGGTTGCTATTTCTGAACAAGATTTTAAATTTTTTTCTCAAAACACAATTTAAAATCAACTCTACTTTCACACTTCCCAAAATTTATTTCACTATACTTTCTCTCTCTAATTTTTTTTTAAAACGCCATAACTTTAAATCCAAAAATCAAAAAATAATAAAAAATATATATTTGAAACCTACTCATCGAGATCTATAAAATAAGATCCATTGTGACTATTTTTTGAAATTTTTTATGCGTTTTTTTCATTGGTTGAAAAAAAGTCAAATAAAACCAAATTCACTTTTCAACATAAAAACTCTAACTCAAAACATTCAACCAAACACCAAATTTTTAAAAACTTGTCTAGAAACATTAACCAAACACCACCTAGGTCTCTCATTATGTATATAACCCTATAAATAGAGCCTTTCTTGTATTAATATTATTAATCAAAAATTATAAATTCCTTTTTTCTACTTTCAAGTTGGTATTAGAGGGAACACAAATCCTCCCACTGTCATCTTCAATAATAATCATCAAATTAAACTTCGAAACCCAAAAACTTACAAAATTCGATTAAAGAAACCACTCAAATCTGATTAAACCCTTGCCTGCTTGCTTGCTTGATTTCAGAGTCCGACTAAAAAACCATCCACATAAATAACAAACCACGTATCCTAATTCATACTACCCTAAACCTTAACCTAACCCTACCGCATTGATCGTCTGCTCGAGATGATTATTACTAGGGGTGTTCACGGTCCGGTTAACTGGATCGTTGACCTAAACATCGGACCGGACCGAACATTTCGGTCATTTCAATATTGAGACCGGACCGGACCAAAAAGGTATTGAAGACCGGACTGGACCAGACCGTATTGATTAGTCCGGTCTCGGTCGGTCCTTATTTCTTGGCCGAAAAATTATTGCCGAAAAACTATGGTCAGAAAACTAGTTTAACTCAAAAAGTACAGATCTTCTTGCTCATTTTCATAACCAACCAAAACAAAGTGAAGGCGAAAAATTAGAGAAAGAAAGAGGAGCACCAGTGTTGAGATCGACTAAGAAAGAGGGAGATCGACTGAGAGAAAGTGAGGAGTGGCTGATGGTGGATGAGAGAGAGAAATAAATGATACCAGATTTGACCGGACAAGAAGAGCTCATAGTGGCCGGTGATGGGGATATGGAGTAGCCGATGGTGGCTCGTCCAGTGGGGGATTTTGAAGAACTGAAAATGAGAGAGAGGTTCCAATCAAAGAAAAAAAAACGAAGATGAGAGAAAGGAAGAGGCGGTGCTGAGAAGTGAGGACTGAGGAAAGCATTTAATTAGGTTTAGGTTTATATAAAACTATAAAATAAGTATATATATTTTAAAAAAAATATTTATAAATAAATATAACCGGTCCGGGTTTTTTGTAGGCTGGACCGAAGACCGGACCAAACAGTATCGGTCCATTAATTTTTGGACTGGACCGGACCGTTGTATTTATAAAACCCAAAAAAAACCCTATATTTTAGTTCAGTCCGGTCGGTCCGTTCGGTCTGGTTCGGTTTTGCACACACCCCTAATTATGACAACACAACCCTCACATGCCCTCACATAAATTAGTTTAGTATTTTTTTTATCGGTTCTTGACTAGATTAGACCGGTTCCTAAGGTTTTTGACCCTCCTAATTTCAAATACAACCTCCATTTTTCCATAATATGCCTATATTTTATCGTTTCAGTTCTAAGACTATATAATGGTTACTGATCCAACAGTAGTTATTGAATCATTGAAGAAAAAATCTTCTCCAATCATCGTTCAGACTGACAGCTTTTCATTCAACATAGGTGTTTTTTTGGATGAGACTAATTATGATCTATGGTCCCAACTCATAGAGATGCATATTGAGAAAAAACAAAAATTTTTTGTTTATTCACAGTACGACTCCGATTCCATAAAATGGAAGTCCAAAATATAAAGCGTGATATCCAGACAATCAAAGGGGTGAAAATATGGCTCTTGATGTCCATGAAATTGAAGATTATGAAGTGTGAACACCCCAATCCACGACTCTCGTGTGAATACTTGTTTTCTCATAAAACGAGCATCTTGCATTCGGTCCTGAGTCATCATGCATATAGAAGACTGATAGGAAAGACTCCAATTTTGGACCCATTGGGAGTCTACCCCGACTATTATTGCCTTTTCGCTTACTAGGATGGGGCAGTGTCCCGTTAGAAAAATTGAGTTTTTTAGACATTTCGGTGCCTTTTTAAAGAGCCATCCGCAGCCCCCAATCGCACATACCAACCGTACGGTTGGCTCCTAACCGCAGCCCCCAACCGCACGCTCCAGCCACACATACCAACCGCACGCCCTAACCGCACGCCCTAGTCGCACACCCTGCGGCTGGCTTCTTTTAGAGCGTTTTTGGTGGAAATTTTGCTATAAATAGGACCCTTGGGGTCTCATTTGAAAAACAACACTCAATAGTATTTTTTAGTAAGTAGAAACTATGTCAAAATTATTAGAGACTCATTTTAGAGAAATTCTGAGAGAGAGTTTTAGAGAGAATTTCTAGAGAGAGGAAGTCTTAGAGAGAGAAAGCTCTAGAGAGAGAAAGGAGCAAACAAGCAGGCTTTCTTCTTCAAGCGCATCAGGTACGTCTGTCCACAACTCTCCTTGATTTCAATACTGCATTTAAATACTAGTTTTAATACAGAAAATTAGATAACTTGCAAAGAAGTCCATTGCTTTCGAATAAAATCCTTTCTAAATTTTACAAGAAAACTAAAATTCATTTTGACACGTTTTCAAAACAAAGCCAAATACAAAAACAATTTCCAAAAGAGTGGAACTACGAGACTCTGATTTCATTCTACAAAGGAATACGTAGGCGCTCGCAAAGCTCAAGTCTGATTTTAAAAGACTGTTTTAAACTAAATTTATCCAGAAAGGATTATTCTGAAAACCATTCGAACTACTTGCAAGATATCTAAAATAGGAATTAGATACATGATCCATTAAGAGACTGAAAGGGCAAATTGGGTGCCTAACACCTTCCCAATTCGTAACGTAGTTCCCGACCCTGGCAAAGTATATTTTAAACTCTGGTTTCAAATGTATGAAAGATAGTTCGTTTTCTAATTATCCTTTGTACGATCTTTTGTTTGTTTTCGTGTAAAACAAACTGGCGACTCTACAAAACACATTTTCATTAAAAACAAAAGAAAACCGAGAACGAGGATTCCTCTCGAGAGTCGGGGGTCCGGATTCTCACATGAAGCGATATATTTGGGTTCTTACTGCAAAAGAAATCTGGAACTCTCTATTTATGGCCTTTTATGATGAAGCTGACGAACTACAAGTTTTCACTTTGAATTAGAGGGTGTTTACAACTAAACAAAGTGGTAGATCCTCTTTGAGTACAATAAGGAGCTAATAGAGATCTTCAGTGAATTAAATCATCGCAATAAAGTGGTCATGGGAAGTTCGAAAGTCAATTCAGCGTTTGTTATATGACATTTTCCTTGCCGAGTTAGACAATGAACTTGAACATATTCATCAGGAAGACCTCATGCAAAAAACAATGAACAGTGACTCTGTTTATACTGATACTACAACCATGGTGGCCTTCAACCATGCCCCACAGAACAATCAATATCAGTTTAAAAGGAACTCAAACTGGCAGAATCAAACGAACCCAACGCGTGACTCATAGTCTAAAGATCGTTATAGCAAGTCCCAATATCCTACTTATTCAGTCTGTGGACAAACTGGGCAATCAAAGCAGGGGTGCTATCAATTAATTGGCTATCCAGACTGGTTAGATCATTCTCGGGATCATTTTTCAAATCGTAAGAATGAAGATAATGGAAAGAATGTCTTAAAATTGCTTACAACCGCTGGGATACCTAATAAGGCTTTAAATTCTGCATTTGTTTTGAATAATATATGGATAATTAATTCTGGTGCCACAGATCATATGACATTCAATTCTAGACACATCATTACTCTTACCCCCTCATAAAAAAAATTATTTTGACAGCTAATGGTGATCCAGTCCCTGTTATTAAGGAGGGGACAGTTCCTTTATTAAACACCCTGAATTTAAACTATGTACTCGTAGTTCCTTTATTCAATTACAATTTACTGTATGTTACTCAAATTATTAATGCCCTAAATTGTATTATTATTTTCTCGCCTATTTATTGTGTTTTTAAGGATATTCAAACAAGGCGGATGATTGGTTATAGGATTAAGCGAAGCAAATTATACTATTTGGACCTGACAGTGAAAATCACAAACCAATTACACTAAGCCTTACAAACTAGTGCTACTTCAGGCGAAAAAGTTGAAGACGGAATTTGGTTATGGCATCGACATTTGTGTCATGCGTCATTTAGTTACTTAAAGTTGTTATTTCCTAAGCTTTTTAAGAATGTTGAAATTTCAAATTTTCGTTATGAAACATATGAATTGGCAAAGAGTCATCGTACTTCTTTTTTATCATAATTAAATAAATGCTCAGTTCCTTTTATGATAATTCACTATGATGTTTAGGGGATCTTTCATAATCCTTTTTTGAGTGGTTTCCGTTAGTTAAATTTGTTACTTTTACTAATGATTGCACTGGAATAACGTGGATATGTCTTATGAATTCTAAAAGTGAAGTAAGCTATTTGTTTAAGAAATTTCATAAACAAATCATGTAACGCCCTGGTCCCAATTAGTACACTAACGACACCATTAGGACCCAATGGAGTTACAAACCCATTTTAGATTAGCTAAAATAGGTTAAAAAGATAATAAATATAAATAAAATAGCCTACTGACATGTTGAGAGTAAAAACAATAGACGTGGCAATCAAACTTTAACATGCCAGAAAAAAATAAATTCAATCATCACAACATAATCCATATATAACCACACAGTGACTTTTCTGACTAAACATGAATAAGAGTCTAAACATGACTCTTATGTAATACTAACAGTTCTTCTAGTGAACATGCTTCATAATTCATCACAGAAAATAGCTTAATATATATAACACATAATTGAAATATCTACATCATGATATTTCTATCCTCTATGTGCATACTCCTCATCATATCAACTCAACACATCATCACGTGTCACATGTCATCATCAGTATATTTATCCATACCAAATAATAGGTACTTCACATATATAATTAGATATACAGCACAACAAGAGTATAAAATAATATATACATCAACAAGATATGCCGTAGCGTGTCCCATTACAATACCAATACATAACTGACACAAGTAGGTGGTATCAGAGAACATCGTACCCAACTCAAACCCAACGAATTCATACTCATTATGTCAGCCTTGGTACGTACATATATATAAATTTCAAAATGGGGTGAGCTCACAACTCAGTAGGGGGATATAGCATAAGGTATTATGTTCAAAACATAATTAGCGATTTAATAACAGTTCACACTTAAATTGATAGTTCCGTTTGAAATTGTCAACTGATAAAACAATGTATGTATATGCATATACAAATTACCTCCCGTGTATCGACCATTGTACCAAGAGAATACCGAAACCAAGCCGAATCATAATCATAACAATAATGGGCCTAACCGCCCCAAGAGATACCAAAGCCAAACCAAATCATAATAATAAGAATGGGCCTGACCACCCCCACAGAATCATCTGAATATAATAACAATATAACATATTTCGGCTTAAGAAAGCATCACCTTATAATAGAATTGGACCACACATCCATTAATATCATATCAACATAATCACAATTACTTTCCCAAGATCTACATTTCCGGGCTACTCACCGCTATCTTTAGACAGCCAGCCTCATTGCTATCCCATCAGGGTTTAAGGATTTTCAACTCATGGGCACCGAACCCTACTTATTTCACACCGGCAAGCACTAATCAATACACATTTCCTTCATCATCAAAGGGCCGCAATAGAATCATAATCGAATTCACCATGGGATCATATCACATCCAGAATGATACAACGATCATAAGAAGCCTTCGGCATCATAGATACGAGATATATGCCTATACGATTGACCATAAGAATAGTCCACAAGTTCTCTGAGATTCCGGTTGACACAATAATGATGCACAATATGCATAACATGCTAACAAATGAACATTTGAAACAACTTATGCCAGATAACTTCAACAATTCTCTATACATGTCCCTTGATATATATAATTCATCAATTAATCAATTTCATCAACATACAATATCTATACATCCAAGGGATATCTCATGTATATCAAACAACAAATGTATATCAAGTATAAATGGCATATCTTACTTCAAATCATATGCTTGCTCATGACTTTATAAATCATAAAATACCATCATCTTCATCATATAATAATTCTTGAAACAAATATAATTAAAACATGATGATTTACATAAAATAAAATCA
The DNA here is from genome assembly GCA_021464415.1 of Lonicera japonica. Lineage (NCBI taxonomy): Eukaryota > Viridiplantae > Streptophyta > Magnoliopsida > Dipsacales > Caprifoliaceae > Lonicera > Lonicera japonica. The sequence goes on from JAKCWG010000145.1 coordinate 138,026, forward strand.
TAGTAACGGGTTTTAAAAACAATTTAACCCCTACCTCAATTTTCATGGAGCACATAATAGAAGGAAGCAAAGTTGGTCCATAAAGGTAAAATTATCGAATAATATTCCGTCCAAAATGAAGCTCTCGATGCGTAGAACAACTTCTGTGTATAAACCTTGGAGAAATACCGAACATTAAAGCTTTAATTTAACCCAAATTAAATAAGGGCTTATTAAAATTTAAGAGTAACGGAGAGCTTGGAAATCTCGGCCAAAAATGAAAAAAAAATATAAGATTTTGGCACGAAAAGAAAGGCTTGGTCGGTTTCTTATAATCAAAGTTTTGGCATAATTAAATAATATATCCTCTAGTTTTCTAACTTTATTACTTTAACCCTGAACTTTTATAACTTTACATTTTAGTCCTTTCAACTCAAATAAATTATAGTATCTCTAAACCACTTTAAAACATATTCCTCATCAAACCCAAGTCTCTAGTTAAGTACCAAAAATATTTTAACACTTTCAAATATATTTTTCAAGGTTTCCACGTGTCAATTCGCATACACATCAATAGCCACCACAACAAATTTGTATAAACTATATGCAACTCAAATACAATATAAGCACTTATATATATTAAGCATGACTTACAATTAAGCCTTTAGTATGCTTTACTAATAATTAACAAATAAAACACATACGTCACAAATCACATAATTACTTGTTAGCACATAAAGACAAGTAAAGGTTACTACTCACTTTATGTGGTCAACCCAACCACATATTAATTTACTCGACCCAACTAATGGGTCACTAACACATATCATATACTAGTTACAACCTAGTTACTATATTTGGACTGATCAAATCCCAGTTTAACACATGATTTAGACATTTAGTCTCGCTAACCCATGATTAATCAAAATTCCTAAACTCTTCAAAAATATCACTTAATCAAGGTTAATACGTGTCTAATTTACTCTAATTACATTACAGGATAATACAGATCAGTACACAATTTTAAGCTACTATTTAGGTACTTTGAAGCAATAATGGAGATGAATATATAGCTACAAAGTTACAAGAGTATTTCGAAAATCATGGAATTGTCCATTAAACAACTTGCCCGTGTACACCTCAACAAAATCGGGTTGCAAAAATGAGGAATCAAAATTTGTTAGAATTAGTATGTGCACTATTACTTAGGCCTAATGCTCCGGTGTCTTACTGGGGTGAAGCCCTCTCCTCTGTTGCATATTTGATCAATCGTGTATTATCAGTAGTCAGTAGTTCTCGATTTTCAAACACTATTCGATGTTCTTCATAAAATGGTATTTATCTCCTACAAAGTCGAATATACACCCACAAGTATTTGGTTGTATTGTATTTGTTCACTTACCCAACGAATAATGGAAGAACTTAGAATCATGTGCTCTAAATTAAAGTGTGTATTTATGAGCTATGCATTTAATCAGAAAGGGTATGGATGTTACCATCCTCCGGCACAATGAAGGAGACATGTACTTTCACTAGATTTAACTTTAGGGGGACCACTATAGTGAAGTTCAAACTTTTGATTATGGTAATAATGGCAACAAAATAATTCAAGTCATGGTCTCATTGCTAACTTTAAGCTCACCAAGTTCACCACCAGACTCAATATCCCCGTCACTGCTGACTTGGACTAATCATTTGTCATCACCGCTAACTCCGCCATAAAGTTCAAACTTGCCGAGTTTAAGCTTGTCATTGCCTCAGCTTAACACAAATAACCAATTGCCTCCCTTTGACATGTTTGAGTCTGAATATCAGGTATTTTCTCATGAACCTCTTATAAAACAACTCCATAATAGAAACAATAGAAGTGTGCCTAAATTGACATATGAATCTGATCTCACCAGTAAAGCCAAATACCTAATGATTAACTATATGTCTTATGATAGGTTGTATGAATAAAATAAGTCATTTATAAATCGATTATCCTTTGTATTTATTTCTAATGGTGTGTAGAAAGCCTTGAGTGATCCAACATAGAAAGCAACTATGGATGAGAAGATGAAATCCTTAAGAAATAATGGTACATGGGATATAGTTGAATTGTCACCAGGGAAGAAGTTTGGTAATTATAAATGGTTGTACACAGTGAAATATAAGGCAGACGGTACAGTCGAACGATACAAAGCAAGATTAGTAACGAAAGGCTACACACAAACACATGGGATCGATTATTTGGAGATACTTGCACCAGTGGAAAAAATTAACGTTGTGTGTGTTTTGCTCTCTTTAGCAACAAATCTGGATTGGCCACTACAAAAATTTGAAGTAAAGAATGCATTCTTGCATGGAGATTTAGAAGATGAGATTTACATGGAGTTCCCACCAGGGTACAATGTTCCTATGGAGTATGGAAACAAAGTATGCAAATTGAAAAAGTCTTTGTATGGTTTAAAACAATCTCTGAGAGCTTGTTTCAGAAGATTCGCTAGATCAATGAGAAAATTTGGTTACAAACAGAGCAATTCTGATCATATGTTATTTTTAAAGAAGTGTAATGGGAAGATCATAGCGCTCATTGTTTATGTTTATGACATGGTGGTTACCAGGAATCGCCCACGAGAATAAGAAGCAATAAAGAAGTATCTATCTTGAGAGTTCGAGATGAAAGATCTTGGCCAGCTACAGTATTTCCTGGGAATCAAAGTGTCTAGGTTTTCAAAAGGCATCTTCTTATCTTAGAGAAAGTATGCACTGGATTTACAAAGTGAGACTGGAATGTTTGCTTGCCAACTATTAAAAACACCCATGAAAAAATATTTGAAGTTGGAAATCAAAGCTAATAAACTACCGGTTGATAAAGGGCATTATCAAATATTGATGGAGAGGTTGATGTACTTAGCACATACTAGGCATGACATTTCTTATGCATTAAGTATAATAAGTCAGTTCATGCATAATCCTAAAGAGAATCATTCATTAGGCTGTTATGAAGATCATTAGTTATTTGAAAGTATGTCCAGGAAAAAGAATTTTATTTATAAAGAACAGTGATTTTTTAAAAGTTGAACAATACACTGATGCTGATTTGGCTAAAAGTGTGGGTGACAAACGGTCTACATTAAGATATTTAACGTTTGTTGGTGAAAAACTCATTATTTGGAGAAGTATGAAACAAAATGTTATTTCTCGTTCGAGCGCCAAAGCTGAATATCGAGGAATGACAATGGGAGTCCAAGAGTTATTATGGCTAAGTTACTATTGATTGATTTAGGTTATCTACCGAGAGAACATATGATGTCATATTGTGATAACAAAGCAGCGTGTGATATTGCTCAAAATCCAGTTCAACGTGATAGAACAAAACATGTGGAAGTGGCTAGATTCTTTATTAAAGAGAAATTTGAAGAAAACATAGTTGCAGTGGCTCATATATGTTCAGAAGATCAGTTAGTCGATGTGCACTAACATTGTTTCCAATAGAATATTTTCCAAGTTGATCAACAAGTTAGGCATGTTTGATATATGTGCACCAACTTATGGTAGTGGGTTTCCTTATTCTACTAGGTCTATCATTATGTACATAACCCTATAAATAAGGCCTTTCTTGTACTAATGTCATTAATCAAAAATTACAAATCCTTTTATTCTTCTCTCAAGAAAACATACAATTTATCATGGTCATTTAATAAGTCATTTCAATTTTTATTTTGCAAGCATTTTCTGATTACGATTAAGATGGGTGTATCGATGATCAAAAGTTTATGGCTGGAGACGCCATATATCTTATGTCTAATATCATTTTCATGAGCCCCTCGCAAGCAAAGAATCATGGCTCGCTCATCCACGGAATTGGACTATAAGGCTATCACTGATGCTACTGCTAACATAACTTGGGTTTAATCTCTACTTACCGAACTTAACATTTTTATTCCTAAATTGCTTGTTTAGTGGTGTGACAATATCGCCGCAACTTATCTTGCCCCGAATCTCGTCTTTCATGCTCGTACCAAACGTGTAGATATTGATATCATTTTGGGTGATAAAGAGTTGCTCACCGCTAACTAGATGTACAATTTTTATGTAGCAAAGAACATATTCCGGATACAATGACCAAGGGCTTGTCATCGCCGCAATTCATCTTTTAATGTGATAAGCCGACTGCTTGTCCATACCAATCATCAGCGTGAGGGGGTGTATCAATGTATATCTCTAACTGCGAATTATCATAGCTTAACTATGATTATCATTATCTTACCTCAAGTTTATCTCAAGTGTAATTATCTAAATTTAACCAATCATATCCTTATGTGAATATATTATATCATAAGAATCCCATTGTACTATATACAACAAATATGCTCATCAAATATACATTAGCCTAGTGTTAACTATTAGAGACATTTATTGCCTGATTCAACATTTGATTGATATTGAGGCATCATTATTTGCATGACTCCATTGTATAAATAGTCACAGTGTCAAATTGATTTAAAAAATCAAAAGTTCAATTGAGATGAACAAAATCAAGTATAGATTTTTTTTATATATATAATTACAACTGAAATATTGGTGTAAATTAAATTGCAGAATCAATAATATTATTTGTAAAAATAATGATATTAGTTGAGGAAGCAACAGGTTTGTTATAAGCATTTTATGCCGTTCAAGTTTTTACTCATCAAACTAAAATTAGTATGGACGATTATGTGTGAGTTGACTTGACATTATTAGGTAAATTGTATTTACTAGTGCTACTAGTGCTCAGTAAGGTCTGCTCGTTGATGTTGAAAAATATTCAGCAATTCTTGTCTTTATGAGGCTATCAGTAATTAATGTACAATTTGATGATTATTGTTGAAAAAGATTCAGTAATTCTTATCTTTATTAAGGAGGCTATCAGTAGTTGATGTATAATTTGATTATTATTGAAAGTGATGCAAAGGGTACTGAATCCTCTAAATTCAAGAACCTTATATCACAGATCGATGGGTATTTTTGTTCGAGATATTAATAGATCAATTAGTGGGGAGTGAAAACATAGTTTTTCATTGCATAGTTGTACTACATTAGGCAGTTAGGCAGTTAGGCAGGTTTTCGGTGTTTGCATATTGAAGGGGATGCTAATGGTCATCCAAGCTTTCCTTAATAACCGTCCATTGGATTCTTATCTTCGTGATTGTCCATTGAATGCTTCACTGATTGTGGAGGTCCATATATCTCTTAAAGGCATTTATGGATTGAAAGCATCATTTGTTAGGTGTTCGAGGAATTATGTAACTCATGAGCTTGCTAGCTAGGACTCTATTTTTGTCGATGATGTCATTTCTTAGGTTAAGGAGCCCCGAATTTCCTACTTCCCTACTTCCTTTTCTCGAAGATGATGTATTTGCTTCTAAGTTTCTTGTTTTTTGTATCATTACTTGCAATATATATATATATATATATTTAAATTACGCGTCTTCTATTTCACATATAAATAGTTGTGATTCGTTGTCCTCAAATTGGTTAATGTGTTTGTTTGCCATGGATTAAGGCAAGTTGTTTTTGTTAATTAAATTAACCAAAAAAATAAATTAAAAATAATAACAACAAACTTGATGTTAACTATCAAAACATGTGGCTAAAGAATTTGTTAGGTATCCTCCTCGTCCTCGAAACAAAGATTTCTTGGGTTCGATCCACATAGACATATCATTGACGGGTCTTCTATTAATTATATAAGTGACATTTTCCTTCCCCGCAAATGTAGGACACGCTTGTATCAAAACTCTCAAAATAATTGAAAATGAGCCACTGCAAATTTATATCAGGTGATTTTCTAGGGTTTCCATCTCGCATGTTTGCATTTTACATTCAAATTTGACAAAATAAATAAACAAATACAAAAAGGGAGAAAAAAAATATTGATCATAACAAATTTTATTTTTATGCAAAACCCACTTTATAAAAAAAAAATTACAAAAAATTGTAGACAAGCGTTTAAATGTTCAATATTTCTTCTACTTATTTGGTTTGAGTTTTGTTAGTTTCTGGAGTAATGTAAAATGGTAATCTCATATAAAAAGTTTGTACCTCATCAACTTATATCATCTATCGTCTTAATATGGATTATAAAAAAAATAAAAATAAAAATTTACTAATTTCAGATTTTAGGAACAAATATAAACTCCAAAACGATAATAATATTATAACTATACACAATAATAATGCAAATGTCCTTAACTTGACCAACAGTCACTATATAGAAACAACAGTTACATATTAAAAGGGTCATGCAAAGAGTTGTATAGCTTTGCAATACCATAATCATGATATAATTAAAATGTATAGAAAATTAGGAAACAACCCACCTATGGGTTGTTTATAACTAGACCCAAACCTTTTAAGATTTTAGGATTTAACCCAAAATTTAGTAATTAGCCCAAATATTTAGGAATCAACCCACAATGAATTTACTCTATAAATCAAATCTAATAGTATATATATATATACACTGAGAGAAGTGAGAAGAAATTATTCTATAGTTGTGTATTTACATTAATTACATTAATTTTAACAAGGCTTTAATTCTCTCTTAATTAATATGGTCCAATTAATTGTGCTTCTCTTTCCACTTCTCCATCTCAACTTTTTCTCTCCTTAATGTCATAATATGTATACATATTCATTCATTCATGCACCTTTGCATAACCCTTCAAATCACTCAATTCATTTGGCACAGCAAATCACTCTTAAGCCTATAAATCCCCAAGTATAAGGCAAAAAGATTTCTTGCTTCATTACAATTTCAAGATTCAAAGGAAGATTGTGTTACATCTTTTGTTCTTAAAGCTCTCCTCCAATTTTGTGTTAATCATGTACGTAAGTGCTGCCCTTATCATGGACTTTTTTTTTCTTTTGTATTTTTAATCATTAGATGTATACGAGCAAGTGTGAATTGCAGTAAATAAATTCTCCCTATCTTAAATAATTGTTTCACACTTTCTTCGTGATTTCTTAAATTAATAGTACCATTAAGATTTTCTTTTCTTTTTTATAAAATCAAATTTAAAATTTCATAATAAAAATAAGTTATATTTACTATTGATTATGTTGAATTAGAGTTCACTTAAAAATACTAAAATCAAAGTGAGACAATCTATCAATTTGAGACGCATAGAATTTCTCAAATTTAGTAGGCACTACACAAAATAGTTGATATGCAATATGACATGTTAATAGAATTTTTTGTAAAATAAGATTATATAAAAAATTATATGCTAAAATGCTCACGCATCGCGTGGGCACGAAGCTAGTTATTTTTCTAAATGTCGCATTTCCTAATATGCCTACCATCTGACCATTCAATTTAGACCACTGCTTAAACAACTCATGTTTCTTTTTGGGTGATTCTATTTTCACCCTCAATAATAATTGGTTCCACTACCACTTTACATTTGGTCCTTGCCCACTAAATAAATGGACGTTATTCAGTTCTTTAGAACCGAGTATAAGCTTACTACTCAGTACTTAGGGACCGACTAAGGCATGATCAGATTTATATTCGACCCTTAAGAACCAAATAACAAGTCTTTACTCAATACTTAAGGACCGAATGAAGGGTGAGAGTAAAACAAAGTATTATTGAGGGGGGAAATAAAACCACACTTCCTTTTTTAAGTTTTACAATTTCACTAGCTTTAATCTTGCACGATGCGCAAGTGTAATTTAATTTTAATTTATTAATATTATTTATCAAGGAATGAAAGAGAAATTCACAAGCATTACTGAAACAATTGCGCGCATAATACATTATACACAAGAAGATTATATATATGTGTGTGTGTATTATAATTTTTATATATACATATATGTATATAAATATAAAATAGTAAAGGAAGCATCTATATTCTCCAACTATTTCTCTAGAGCATTTATGAAAATTAGGCTTTGCCTAAATTATTAAAACTCTTAATATAATTAGGGTCTTGTACGATTATCCAATTTGAACACTCTTGAAACTCTCTTATCATCTTTTGAAAATAAATCGCTATTTACATATTCACAGCAAGATGGGCTTCAAGAGTTTTGTATAGCTTAGGACATTGGCTAGATATTTTTAACAAAATAATTAATTAAATAGTAATTTTGACAAATTGAATTATTAGTACTTCAAGTAAAAGTGCAAACTCTTAGTTAAAATAGACATAATTTAAAAATTAAAATAAACAAATACCATCATTTTAAAGTGATTCTACTGCTGACTTTTAGAGTCTACAAATCTACTTATAGAATTATAAAAACTTGCAATAAATTCCTTCCAAAATATAAATGAATTTTAAATTTAATACATGCATTTAGAAATTTAATCGACATTATTATAGGGTTCAATAAAATGCTTAGATAAGGGAAAGAGAAGAATCCTTTCTAGTTGACAATTTTCTATGAAACATTAAAGTAAAGGGGGTTGAAAACATTGAAATAAAACCAACACAAATCAACAAATAGTTGCAAATTAAAAAAAAAAAAGAAAGAAAGAAACAAGTAGTTCATGGGTAATTTACAAAACATTTTTCAAACTGATTAAGAAAACTTAGATAAATGGAGGAGACCCTAGCCAATAAATCAAGCCAACATACATATATATTTACACATATAGAGAGAGATATTCATATACACATAAAATGTTTGTATTGAAATGACACATTGATTGAGATTAATGCAATTATAAATATTAGTTAATGAATTTCTTTTACATATGCTTATACATATTATATGCTTGTAATAAAACGACAAATTGATTAAGAATAATGCAATCATAATTATTAATTAATAAAAAAAATATAGCAATAATTTATAAAGTAGACAAACATACAACTATTAAATTGCAAAGGTCAAAGAAGATGAAAATAAAGCATTATATAATAACTGGGTTTTTAAAGTAACAAAGAAGATGGGAGGAAAAAAAAAGAAGGGAAAGAGCATTATAGAGAAAATGCATTTATTAAAATGCCACATGGCACAATATGGTAGATGCTATCTATATAATAAGTGGTTTTTTACTCCATGTTTCATTCCCTTGATGACACATGAGTAATTGTATGACAAATGGGTAACATACACTTACTCGCTTGTTATCGGGCGAGTACTATACGCTTATTCGCTTTTTATCAGGCAAATGAAAAATGGAGTGTTCAAATATTTTGTGGAGTGCAAATAGCACCCACCGTATGTTAGAGTGATATACTAAAAGCCATATTTTTCTTATTGGTTTGGATATGTTATAAACTTGGTTTTGCTATTTTAATGAGAATCTTTATGGGCAATGGTTGCATTATATTATTTGTTTAAATATTGTGCATGTGTGTGTCTTTTATTCCATATAGTAGATGATTTAGTGTGTAGAGTATAGCTTACACATAGAAGATCATATCATTGGTTCTTGTGGAATATAAGTTTAATGGTTCACAGTCTTAGATGGAATTGGACACCCATCGGTAGGATTGTAGCACAAGTTTTAGTACTTTATCTTAACTACAGGAAACGGTATAATTTTAACTCATTGTGCTAGTACACTTTGTGTGTATTGAATAGGACCGGTTTGGGTTAATTATTTTTATACTGACTATATAAAACAATTTAAAATTCCATGGTTATTATGATTACTTATGCTCTTAATCTTAAAATAATTAATAAACATATATATGTAGTGTTTGTTGTTTTAACTCATTAAGAGTGAGATTCATTTATGGATCAATAATCTTCATGAATTGGATGACGACACTATATGTATGATGAATATTAATAATTGACGGAATCCATGTCCCGGTATAGGGATTGATGATAGCCCCTTGAGAAGCTTATAAGTTTTGATCATGTCAAACCCTGCAGGTGGATTATGTTAATCCGACATGTCAAATAAGTTAAGTGGTAGGCTCAAGGATTAAGAAATCATTTAAATATAATTGTCAGTAATTTAATTTAAATGACGGTTATCTGTAATCTTAATGTGGGGAGAATAATAAGTATTTAATAATAAAGAGCTCGAAATATAATTTTGAGATAAGGACGGGAGTGCAATTATAATTATTTAGTGGTGTGAATTATAATTTATGGAAGGAACTAATTCATAGTGGAATTTGGATTCCAAATTTTCATAGGAAGCCCAAACACTTATTTCTCCTTAAGGTCCCTATCGTAGCCTTATATATACGCCGGCCTTGTCTCTTCTCATTATAACAATAAATCTTATGAGTTAGGGTTTGTTCTATTGAGAGAGGAGAAAATCTTGGTGATACCGTAGCCTACACTCGGTGCAAGATTTGATGGCGGAAGGAATACGATAGAAGATCTTTAGGTTTTCGGTACTGCAGTCGTAAATCAATCGTAAATTTTGATCGCACCATTGGATCAGACTGATTTTTGGATATGTCATTCGGAACGCAAAGTTATTATTATAGCGCTAAAAATCAGGATGATCAAAAGTCGTTTCGGTGGCAAAAATAATCGATTTTCGCAGCCCAGCGAGAATTAAAAAATCTGATCAAATCACAATCTGATACTTTCAAACCCTAGTCTCCTCATATGGATCCTCTACGTGATCCACAAAGGTGAAATCCCTTTATTCTTATAGGGTTTTAGCGCAAAATTTTTGTTCAATCTATACGCAATATCAAATGATCATGTATTTATGTCTCCATCACCGTATAATATGATTACAACTCAAAACTAATTTATTCCCTAACATTTTCTATTAATACCTTAAGACTATGTTTGATGTGAATGATAAGAAAATGTAATATGATAACTTTATCTAATCTGATGTTTGGTGTTTGTCGGAATTAAATATTTGGACATATTATTTATCCTACTAAAGTTTCTTATCCTATAAAAAGAGAAATTAATGAATCCTACTTAAAAGCTGAGATTATTTTAGGGTGGTGATAAATGCACCCCTCCTTTTGTTGTCACTAATACCCCTTACGCCCCTCACTTTTAAAAATTTATCACAAACACCCCACTCCACCACTTTCTAAATCAAGAACCATAATTAAAGTAATTAAGTTAAATTTTAAGTAAACTAAAGCCATAAAATAAGAAAAAGGAAAAAAGGGGGTTCAAACACACCACTATTTTCCCCATTATTGTGCCTTAGTTTTAGACTTCCATATCCACTGCTGCTCCCATCATTCTCCATCTCCACCACCAGTCTCTCTCATTCTCCTTCTCCACCGGTGGATATCTTTCTCCATCTCTCCTTTGCCCCTAACCACTAGGCGCTACCCACACCATTGCTGGCGACCCATCTCTCTACAAGTGCGAACACTCTCCGGTCCTTCATGGCTTCATCACCAACAAAACACCTCTCTATGTGACGTAGCTCAAAGGTACTCGAACCTTTATCTCTTCACATTTTTCTCTCTATAAGGCAGCTCAAAACACAACACCAAACTGTATGGGTTCAATTCCACCCCCCAAAATTACTATCTTTGAAAGAGGGAAAAAAATGAAAGAGTGGTTGCATTTAGTTAATAGTATAAGAAGTTTTGGTGTGTAATTTCTTAACATTATTCACTCAATGTTACGAGACATCAGTGTTACTTTGATCTTTTTATTTCATTCAACTCCTTTTTATTCTTATAAACGCTGTAGTGGGACCTTTGATTCAATTTCAAAACTGTATAAAACAATTACATTAGATATTATTTTGGCAAGCAGCAAGATAAATAAATAATTTTAGGAAGCCCTTCTAAACTGCTCAACCACAGAACGCTTGATTATACAAACAGTGTGGGTCCTCTCAGTCAACTAGGATTTGGAGTATGCTTTTTACCACTGTAGTTAGTGATATTTACAATATGAGAAACTAAGTGCTTTTGATTAGAGTTCACCAGTTCTTTTCTTTTTCCCGTGTTCATTCATAATCGATTCTATTTATATTGGTCTCATTTACTATATTAGTTCCAATTGTCAAATGTTTCTTCGCTATTGAATTTCCATTTTCGTCCCAGTTCTTATTTCAAGATTATAAACAAATATGAAGATTCTTGTACCAAGTGATTTATAAGGTTATCTTCTCAAGTGGGTATCAAAGAACACTACCTTCCGAATCAAGACTACAATATTCTCTTTGGTTATGCAACAGATTTGGTGATAGTCATTGATTATTTTAAACTAGGTGCTCTTGATTAGAGTCCCCCTGTTCTTTTCTTTTTCCAGTGTTCGCTCATAATTGATTCTTTGTTTCCATTAATTTCGTTTACTATTTTAGTTCCAATTGTCAAATGTTTCTTTAAAATTTGATTCCCGTTTTCATCCCAATTCTTATTTTCAGGATTACAAATAAAAGTGAAAGATGATCTTATATCAAGTGATTGACAAGGTTATGCCGTAACAGAAAGTTGTGAAATGAGCAAAACGTTAGCTAGTCGAGGAATGATAGTCTGCTTCTAACGATTACAAAAAAAAATCTATATATTTTATTTCTTCTTTTTTTTCATTTGTTTGTCACATACTTACATATTATGTTATGTTCTTTTTCATGTAAACCCACCCCATTCAAGAAATTGTAAACCTCTTGATGGCTTTTTCTATCATTGAGCATTCCAATATCATAATAATTAATCACTAGAGACTGAATATCAATATACTTCATTTCTGTAACCATGTCAACTGAATTCTAATTCTTATTCTTCTATGCATTTGCTCAATTTCATGTTTAATGAGAATTGAATACATTCTATTTATTGCCTTAGGCATGACGAAAAATAATCTAACGACGGCATCTGAGAGACAAAGGAAATTGCAAAAGCATGTTCCAAAGGGCTATAATTTAGCATGATAGGACTCATCAAAAGAATTTAGAGATTACTGAATTACCAGAAGATAATCGTGCCATTGAACAAGAACATTAAGACGAAGAAAATCAAGAATCTAAAACATAACAAGAACAAGAACAAACAAAAAGAGAACAATAAGAATCTGAATTGGTCCCCCTCTGTACAAAATGAAGGTCTAAGTAGCAACGGTGTTGCCCTTGTTGAAGTAGAAAATAAGGATGGAGGGCCAGTCGATCGAAACGTGCTCCGGACCTTTAGAGATCACATTGCACATTCTATTTGGAAGGGTGAAGAGGTATTTATTCAACGAATATTTGTTTTGATTCCATAATATATATATAGATGTTTACTTTCTTTTACGTATTATGGCAAACGAACAAGAGAGGGGAAAATTGAATACAACTTACCATTAGGAGAAGTTAAGGGAGTGGGATTTGTCTAAGGAGGTTAAGGGAGTACAAAACAAGGTGAAAGCCAGTGGTTTGGCAACATTGATTGATCATAATTACCAGAGCATAGACTACATTGCTGTGTTCGCCATTGTCGAGCGATAGCAGCCAGACACAAACATATTTCATCTCCCGTTCGGTGAAATAATGATTACATTGGATGACGTGCAACAAATACTTGGTATTGGGGTGGAAGGTAGTTGCTTTAATTATGTTGAGGGGGTAGCCGCTATCAGGAGTAAGGATGCGATGACAATGGTGGTGGAGGGCTTGGGTGTTACTCAGAAGGAAATGAATTTTGAATGTGACAAGCCTTTTCGATCAGGCTACAATGGATAAAGGAGAAGTGCCAGTCATAAGCTAAAGTAGACTCGAGTGAGGAGGAGTTAGATAAATGTGCGAGGGGTTACCTTTTATATTTACTTGGGATAGTTATTTTTCCCGACAAAACGAAAAGCAAAATTTATGTTTATTATTTAGGGTGTTTGAAGGACATGAAGAAGATCGGTAAAATAGGTTGGGGAATGGCAATATTAGCTCATATGTACCGCCAATTAGGACTTGCGTCAAGGAGTGGAGTGAAGGGTATTACTAGATGTCCGACTCTCTCGGTAGTACATTACTTCCTTTTCTATTCTATTTTGTATGCATAATTATATAGTACTCCCATGATTATTGCCTAATTATTATCCACAATTAATGTAGGCTTGGATTGTTGAGCATTTCCCACACTGTGTTTGTGTTGTGCCCAATATGGAATATAATAAGACCGCTACCACAGGTGTGCAAGTGGAGGCCCCAACAAGCAGGCGACAATACACTTACTGGAATTATACAATTGAGGGAGATAATTTATGACTTAAGCGAGAAAGACGTAAGCCTTCTTTGTATCTTGATTCCAAACGAACTTATAAGTTTATATCTTTTTAAAGTATTACTCAAAAATGATTGTATAACAGGTGTGTTGGGATCCATAAAAGGATCACATGGATGCCCACCCATTCCATGTTGTGGCATATTATTATGGGCTACTTGCTTTCTTTGACATCATAGAGCCTTACTATCCGAACGCGTGCTCAGACAGTTCGGCCAAGTCCAAACTATTCCCACGTTGCCCATGATTCCACCTACGAGATTGAAGCGAGAAAAGACCACCAATGCATACAAGGTGGTTTAAAGTGTGAATAGATGGCATTAAGAAAATTGGAGTAATCGTATACTAAACGAGCAGATTCGTTCGGTACCAGTGAAATATCCTTGAGAATGTGATTTCCAATACATGACTTTGTTCTTGAAGGTTTCTCATCCTTATGCACAATCCTTGGCCCATCGAAAAACACTACGAATGAAACATGGGTCGCATGAGGTTGGTAAGAATTTTACATGCCTAATCAAAATGGTATTTCTTTATCAATGTTTCATATTCATACGTTTTCATTTGGCTATCTAAATTGTGTTATTGGAGTATGCGGGGGTTAATGATGCTCACGCATTACTACACAGAGTTCTTTTTAGTAGCGATACCAGAGTGCATGATATGACCTCGTGGCTAATAGAGTATACGATATTCTTTCATCTACTAAAACTGTGGAGAAGGAAATCGAACAAGAGCATAAAAGAAAGGAGAGGCATGAATCCTTCCCACAAACCACATCCACCCCTGCAATAGCAACGGCAACTCCATCCACCCCTGCAACAGCTCTATCCAAAACTCGGGCAAAATGCAAACTCCCAGCAAAACGCAAACCCCCGACAGAAGGCAAATCCCCAGTAAAGAAGTTGAAAAACTAGTTTAGTGATTGTTTAGGTGTTTAATTGGTTGACACTTTTATATTTTGAATTTAGGTAGTTTAATGTTTGTACTTCAAAATCTGGTGAATGTTCTAAGTGTTTTGATATTTCGTATTTTGGTAGTTTAGTGTTTGGGAGATATTTGTACTTTAACATTTGGCCCTTTAAATAGTAGATTAGTTTTTGTTTAGTTTTTGCTTTGACATGGTATTTGAAATAGTAGTTTGTATTGCTTTGACATGGTGATTGAAATAGTAGTTTGTGTTGCTTTAATAATCTCTAGGTGTTTAATTTGGTGTTTAAGCTGGATATTACTCCAGGGATATTGATAAAAATAAGGGTGTGTTTAATCATCTCTAGGTCATACTCTCCCGTCATTATGAGGGTAAAATTGATAATACTCTCCTGTCATTGGGAAAGTTATCTTCATTGCTACTCTCTCGACATTGAGTATCTGAAACTTCATAAATCACTTAGCTACAACCCAATTCTTGAGATATACTCTCCCATATTAGGGAGAGTAAATTATATAATACTCTCCCATCATTGCGACAATATCTTCATTGTTACTCTCTCGACATTGAGCATATGAAACTTCAGCAATTACTTAATTACGGCCCAATTTTTGATATATACTCTCCCGTACTCCTGTCATTAGGAGATGATCTTCATTGCTACTCTTCCAACATTGAGCATATGAAACTTTAGCAATTATTTAGCTACGGCCCAATTTTTGAGATATACTCTCCCGTATTAGGTAGAGTAAATAGTATAATACTCTCCCGTAATTAGGAAAGTATCTTCATTTCTACACTCGTGACATTAAGCATATAAAACTTTAGCAATTACTTAGCTACAACCCAATTTTTTAAATATACTCTCCCTAATACGGGAGAGTATCTTCATTGGTACTCTCCCGGCATTGGGAGAGCATCTTCGTTGCTACTTTCCCGACATTGAGCATATGGAACTTCAATAATTACTTAAGTTACTGCAAACCCAAATATTCACAAAAAAAAAATACTTTAGAGATACATCACTTGTAATGACAAAAAACCATAGATGCTAATTTTTTCATTAACTTCCCAAAAAGTTACATGATAGTTACATCTTCACAAAAAATTACATGAAAGATACACAAATTCACAAAAGATTGTCCAATCATAATCCTTTATTTATGATTGATGGGTCTTTTGCTTTTACCCTATAATTACCCACTTCTTTATACAATATGAATCTATCGGCAAAAGTTTCGTGCCAAGAGGCCGCTTCTTCTGCTCGAAGCATGTTGCACATACTCGCAACAGGTCAGAGCAGTGAATCATCCTTCAAATGAACTTTAACAAAATAATTTCCATCTACAAGTGATATTGGTAGGACACGAATGTTGCTTTCCTCCCGCGGACCCTCATATTTCAGGAAAAAGTTAGACTTTGTATTGCTGAAAACATCATAACGACACAATTATAAGCCAACGCAACAAGGAAACCCATATCGGGCATCTCCATCAAGTGCTTGTTAAATTTGCATATGGGTTCAAAAAAATCAAGTATATAACGATTATCATTGTAAAATCAATCTCCCCATATGGTGTCATACAGATGCTTATACCTATATAGGTACACAATCAAGTCCTTTCTTACATCAATCAACTGTGACGCCCCGAATCCTGTTATGAGGTTTAAGCCTCTAGGACTCGGTTTGTCACGGTGTCGTACGTGACCGCGGGTTCAAATTAGTTAAAATTAATCTATATATGAAAAACAAATCCTATTATAAAATTACATTAAGATAAATTTTGGCATATGGTGTTTATAAAGTTAATAAGCCAACCTGTAAATAATAAAATGGATTTCTCACTATAAATTAAACTCTATATTTATAGTATAAATTATCAGTATGGCATAGTGAATTTCCACAAAATAAAAATCCTCCAACGAGATCCCAATATTAAATAAAAAGCATCGCATCATGTACAATGATTTATACATTAAAACAAATAGAATGTTACATATACAAATGTCCGAATACATATAGTACTACATAAAACATAAGTCATCCACGGACAACTATTATTGTCTAAGGTATCTCAGAGGTCTAAAGACTCTGCACACGTGCCATCCCACTGAAGTACCTGCAAAACTGGTTTGAAAAATGGGAGTGAGCCTGTGACGCCCTGAATCCCGTTCTGAGATTTTCACCTCCGAGACCCGGTTAATCACGGATGGCGTGCGCGATGGCGGGTGTAGACACCCCGATCCGTGACCCCCGCAAGAACCCTAACGACCTTCGAGAACTGCTGTTTCTGGACTCCGGGACCCACCCAAACACTCGAGACTGCCCCGGAAGCGTCTGTTGGCCAAACAAACATGTTTTAAAGTGAAATGTCGCAAGACATTCAAGATTGTCGCACGACAGTCAAGATTGTCGCACGACAGTCAAGATTGTCGCGCGACATACACCAATATGTCGCACGAAAATCCCACTTTTGAGGGACATGTCGCGCGACAAACACCCCACCACTCCACTTTCTGACTCATCAGTGAGTCGGAATCATCATTAAAGTAGAATGTCGCGCGATAGTCAAGGTGTCGCGCGACATACACCTTTTCGTCACTATAAATAGGCCAGCACCCCCATGGGTTCTAGACAGCAAGTTGGACAGCAACAAAACACCAAAAACAAAGCAAAAAACAGCAGTTTTAGAGCAGAAAACAGCAACAAGCATTTTCGATTATCGTCTTATTTCTGAAAAAATTGAATCTATTCTTGACACTCGACGTGTCCAGTCTCGGGAATCGAATTCTCGGAAATATCTGAAGAAGGAGAAGATTATTATTGCCAGAGATCTCTCTGCCATATTATATTCTCTTTCTTATTATTATTCTCGTCGGGAAGGTAACGAAAGTCTCTTCTAGTAATTAAATAAGATATTTGTATATTAGTTTTATTGTAGACTTTTAAAATTCGATTTTTCTAACGGGGCGCTGCCCCACACCCCGCGACCTGACTGGGCAGGTCGATCCCCGTCCTAGTAAGCGAAGTGGCAACATGGTTGTGCTAGATTCCTAACGCGCTCGAAAATCAGGTTTATCTGTGTACTTGTTTTATTTATGTTGTTTTGTCCATGTTTTATTTGAATAAACTTATTGCCAAGTTACAAAACAGTCTACTGTTCTCAAAACAAAAGACCCTGATAAAACCATTTGCAAAATTAGAAGAGTGAATACGTTATTATCCGGATAAAATTCTGTTTTCAAAACCCGGACTGATAAGACTTATCTAGGAACTAAAATCAACATATCCTGTCTCTTCTATAAACTGCAACGTGTCTGATAAAACTCTCCTCAAAGAGTTCCAGTTCCATATTAAATCAGTCCCGATATAAATCTGAACTTTTACGAAAGTAATCACAAACACGAGAAAACCGTCATTATCTGAGGAAATAATACGGGATACTTTTTCAAAATAGAAGGTTTTGTCATTTATTTTTACGTCTTTCAATAATAAAAACATCGGATCTCGGAACACAAAGGCTTTTCATACCTTTTCCCGTTTTCCCTAAAAATTAGGGTTTTTATTCGAGAAGTAATAGACTATCAGTAAAAGCATCCAAGTTCTTCAACATAAAATAAACATATAAGTCCACTAGAGACCGAAAGGGCGGAATGGGTGCTTAACACCTTCCCAAACCGTAATATAGTTCCCGAACCCTATAGAATCCTGGTTTCGTAGACAAACGTGTAAAGAAAGGCTTATCTGTAGCCTCTTCTCTTACACGACCCCTTTTTGTCCGTTTTCTCGTAAAACGTACTGGCGACTCTGAATGAACCCTCTTGTACCTAGAAACAGGATAGAGGGACACCCGATATGAATTATCAAAACACTCCAAGCAAATGGAACGACGGGATCCTTTCCGACGTTTCAGACGCCCAACAAACGGGGACGAGACCCGGGGGTCGCATTTGCGGATTCTCACAGTGGCGACTCTACTGGGGAAATGATAACTAGGCTCTTATATGTGGATTTTTTGTTTATAATATGTTGATATGCATGCTTTTACTGCTTTCCCTACTTGCCCCTTGACGTGGCGCCTGGATTTTCATTGTTGACCTGACCTAGAGGCCCAGTAGAGTCCATTCATTGACATAGACATATGTTTAGGATTTCCCCTTTTTTGTTGTACTTGATTGTAAAGAAATATCTTTTTAAATAAAAATGGCGTTTTCAAAATACACCTCGAAGATAAGATATTTGCAATTAATCTTTTGAAAATTCTTGTTTTGCACGCACTTTCACAAATCATGCATTGGTTCTACGAGTGTGAATTTACCCCGAACCCTCGGAAGTATTATAAGTGAGTAGGGAGTTGGCTTGCTTGGGCCAACATAAACCGAAAGCATTTACTTCCACTCTCCTTGGCCAAGTACGCCCCCGAGGTATATCGAGTGACGAGAACACTCACGTACCCGGGAAGTATATCAAAAGATTCTTGCACGTACCCGCCCCTGGGGTATATCGCGAGGTCTTGCCAAATAGGAGGGAGCCTAAAGCCTTCACCTTGCATTACACCTGCGTTGCATATAAGAAGAGTCAAAAATAGAACACTCTTATACTTTTTTTCATCAACCGTGAGGAGTTCGTACCACGTAGGGCCTTGTCATGTATATCTCCCCCAGATATTGGCAAGTACGGCCGGAGGCTATCCAACCTCCGTCGTAGAAATTTACATCGAGATCACCTCGTTGTGACTTTCCCTGGTACATCTCCCATAAAAAGCAACTCAAGAGGAGAGATATTCCCACTTTTCATAAAATCAAAAGATGAGTTTTTCAAAATTCGGGACAAATAGGATAACCCAAGGAGCACTTTGCTGCCTATCCTAAACTCCCACTGGGAATTCACTCAAGTTGTTGACATGTCTTTATAAAACACCCGAAACTTGGTTTTCGTTATTTTTCTTTCTCCGTGGTTCTTTTTGCAAAAATGGGTCACATCATAGTCTTCCTTCATCTTCGCCCATGGTTCCGTCTACAGCCGTAATACAACGACAGTCTGGAAGGTTGGGCTGATCGGGATCACACCGGAAGATTAGTAAGACCAAGCACACCCGCGATGGTCGATGGACGCGAAAATCAAGAGACAGATCAGAGCCTAGCCGAGGCATCTGCAGCTCAGCCGACTTTAGCCGAGATGCATCGTTTGCTAATGACCGTTAGCATGAGTCTGGCAAACCTCACGAATGAACAACAGAGTACCCGAGTTCGAGTAGAAGAGTTGTCAGCTAGGCGGGTCGCGCCACCGGGGTTTGAACGACTACCACTGAATCAAAATCAAGGGCAGTCATCGCAAGTGCTTCCCCCAGTTCAAGGAACCAATCTACCACAAGTGGGTCCCATCACCGCCGGTCCTGTTCAGACCGACCCCAATAATCAGAATCAATGGGCCCCGGATTCAGGCCCTACTTATCAGCAACAAGAGCCACCCATCATCTGGCCACAACCTCAGCAAGGTCTTGATCCCCAATACCAACCATGGCCGCAAGTTGGCGCAAGACCTATTCCACCACCGGCCCCAGTAGCCCCTCCTAATGAATACCCAGACATCAACCGACTCTGGGCAGTGTATGCAGAATCGGTTATAGCTCGGGAACAACCCGACGAAGTGTCGAGAGAAAGCGAAAAAATGAAGAAACTGAAAAAGCAGATGAAGGTTCTGCAAAGAGGGGTTTCTCTGATAAAAGGGGCAGATGAGATCACAGATATGAATGCCTTCTCCCTCTACCCGAAAGCAAGACTACCTCAGGGATTCAAGCTCCCTTCCATCACCAAATTCACAGGAACCACACCCCCAAAAACTCACCTCCAATCATACATCAGATCCATGCAAATGTCTGGTTGTGGAGAACCGGAATTAGCTCAGGCCTTCCACATGACTCTCACGGGGGCCGCCCTGAGATGGTTTTTTGATCTCGAGAGACACCACACGAAGACTTGGGGAGATATTGTCAAAGAATTCATGAATAAGTATGGGTCCAATGAAGATTTGGAAATTACCCGCAAGCACCTGGAAATGGCCAAGCAAGGAGAGAAAGAAAGTTTCAGCGATTTCGTCACGCGCTGGAGAGAGATGGCCTCCCAAATGTCCAAACGGCCCGATGAAGAAGAACAGTTGGAGATCATACAGAGGAATTTTACTCCAGCTGTAATAAGTTGCATGAGAAAGCACGTGTTCCCACACTTCAGAGCCTTGTTAAGCATGGGGTCACAAGTAGAAGAAGAATTGGCTAAGAAAGCAGAGAATGATACCAAGAAAGCCTCATACGCAGGGAGAAAGATGGCCACTCCAACCGTTAACCAAATAAGCTCATACCTATATCAGCAAAATCCGTTTCAACAACCACAACAAGCACCTCCGATGAATTGGCCCGCACAAGGAGGCCCTTCGAACACCGAGGACAAGAGAAGGAGAAACTTATGTACCCTTCCCACTACCCTGGTCAAAAGCCTGGGACTACTTCAAAGGGCCGGACTGATCACCCCACTCAACCCACGTCCTCCACCGAATCCTATTCCTGGTACTTGGAAGATGAATGAAAATTATGCGTACCATCAGGCCGCAGGCCATGACACGGAACGTTGTTTGGCTCTCCGCCATCGCATTCAAGACTTAATCGAGGCTGGTACCATCCCCGCACCTGGCGGGCCCAATGTTACCAACAACCCCCTTCCCAACCATGCTCCACCTACAGGAATTAACGCCTTGACCATTGATGAAGAAGGCTTTGACCCCATAGGACTCATTCGAGATGATCCAACCTACAAGGCACCCGTTGTGTTGCTAGCAAAAGCTCAAGTGGCCCCAGGCCTTAATCCGATAATCGACCAATGGATGGATAAGATGAACTTCCTACCCGGGCAGGGTTTAGGAAAGGCCAACCAAGGGATCCCACAACCGCTTACAATCAAGACCAATCCCGGAAAAACTGGGATAGGATGGACCCAAGACAAGAAGAAACAGCCGTGGAAACCCCAAGCCCCCCCTAAGGAGACAATCTGTATGACAGAAACCTCCACCAAAGCCTTCAGTTGGTCGATAGAACCAGAATCATCGGAAGTCTCAGAGGGATCAGACCCAGCATCCCTTTGGATACAGCAAATTACCCGTTCGGGAAGAGTATATCAGCCACCGCTAATGGATGCCGAGAAATCACCACCTCCTAAGGAAGTAGAAGAAGATCGAGTATTGGAACAGTTGAAGAAAACCCAGGCCCACATCACCATTTGGGGCCTCCTGGTTGCCTCCAAACCTCACAGGACCGCTTTCATCAAGCTCCTAGATGAGGCTATCATATCACCAGACTCTACGCCCGAACAACTGCCAAACATGATTGGGTCACTTACAGTTTAAAGAAGTCTGTCATTTTCAGATGAAGACTTATCTCCATTGGGGAAGAAACACAGTCTGGCTCTCCATATTACTGTTCGGACTCGAGGAAAAATCCTGCCACAGGTCCTCGTCGATAACGGGTCGACTATAAATGTTTGCCCCCTGAAGACCGCCAGATGCCTGGGTATCTTGGATTCAGAACTTTCTCCATCAGCCGTAACCGTCAGGGCCTATGACAACACCAGGAGGGCCGTTCTGGGTTCTCTGAAGCTTGATCTCATGGTCGGTCCCGGAAGCTTTCCAGCCGACTTTCAAATCATAGACATTCCCTCCAGTTTTAACCTGCTATTAGGAAGGGCATGGCTACACGACATAGGAGCACTCCCCTCCTCCTTACACCAGAAGATCAAGATACCATTCGAAGGGAACGTAATCACCGTCCAAGGAGATCCTGAAAGGACCTTGGCAGATCTGGAGTTACCTGTATTGGGCATTGGGAGTCAGAGCATACAGTTAGGAGGCTTTTCTTACGAACCTCAAGTACAAGCTCTCACCACCCAGAGAATCGAGTATCTACCCCCTGACAATATCCCCGGTCTCAGCACCAAGATCACGAATATGCTGAGAAAGATGAAATACTTACCTGGAGCCAGTCTGGGAATGGGACAATCAGGATTACTTCAGGCTTTAGAACCGATACTGAGGTTTGAAAATGAAGGTTTGGGGTATCAACACATCGAAGAAGACAACCAAGAAAAACAGAGCCGAGGGCATCAATATCCGAGTTTCAGCTCTCTGAATGGGTTTTTCGTCAAAGAAGGAGAAAACTTCCCCTTTTGCGGTTTTCAGGAGCCTTGGAGAAACAGCAATGGAGATAACCTTCCAGGATGGGAAATCTTCTATGAAGAAGACCTATATCTTAAAGAAAGCATTTTGCACAGCTTCTCTACCAAGATAACGATCAGGCCGAAAAGAAAAAATGAAGATAAGAAAGATGAAGAGAATGAATTGATCGGAGATCTCTTCGACATCATGGCTCTAGAGGATAATGAGTCAGGAGACGACCCTGTACACTTGATACACGCTGATCCGGATTATCAGGAAAAAAGGGGAAATAGTGAAATTGTAAGGGTGAAAAATAAGAGTGGGGGTAAGGATAGGGAGGAGTCATTCCTGGATTTACTTTTCAAACTTGTACCTGTAAGCACTGTTATTAACGAAGAAGTCTCTGTTTTGTGTTATCCTGTTAATGTTAATTCTGTAATTGCTTATATGGAGTTGGAAAGACTAAACGAACACCCTGAACGGGAGGAACAGCATATACAGAGCGAGGAAGGAAACACTCTTATAATTAACCTCGGAACAGAAGACGAAAGGAAAGAGGTCCGTATTGGGGCAAGTCTAAATAAGACAGAAAGAGAAGAATTCACACAAACTCTGAATGAGTACGTGGATGTCTTCGCCTGGTCTTATGCGGATATGCCAGGTTTGAACAGTCAGATAGTCATGCACGAGATACACACCAAGCCGAAAATTAGGCCCGTCAAGCAGAAGTTGAGAAAACTTACGCCAGAATGGTCCCTGAAAGTAAAAGAAGAGGTGATGAAGCAACTGAGTGTGGGGTTTTTGCGGGTGATCGAGTACCCTTTATGGTTAGCCAACATTGTGCCCGTTCCAAAGGCAAATGAGAAGGTCTGCATGTGTGTGGATTACCGAGATCTCAATAAAGCCTGCCCAAAAGATGATTTCCCATTACTCAACATTGACTTGATAATAGATAATACTGCCAACCATGCATTGAAGTCATTTGTGGACGGTTTTACCGGGTATAATCAGATCAAGATGCACCCAGATCACCAAGAGAAAACAGCATTTATCACGCCATGGGGAACATACTGCTACACTGTTATGCCATTCGGGCTGAAGAACGCCGGGGCAACGTATCAGAGGGCAGCTACCGCTATCTTCCACGACATGATTCACAAAGAAGTAGAAGTGTATGTGGATGACATGATAATCAAGTCGAAAGAAAGAGAAGGCCATGTACTAGCCTTACGAGCCTTTTTTGACCGCCTCCGCTAGTACCAGATGAGACTCAATCCGCAGAAATGTGTGTTCGGGGTAACCAAGGGAAAACTCCTAGGCTATGTTGTCAGTAAGAAAGGAATCGAGGTAGACCCTGCCAAGGTTCGAGCTATCCAAGAAATGCCTGAGCCTCGTACTGAGAAAGAAATCCGGGGATTTTTGTGTAATTTACAGTACATCAGTAGGTTCATCTCTTAGCTCACTCAGACTTGCGAGCCCATCTTCAAACTCCTGAGGAAATCTTCACCGGGAGAGTGGGACGATCAGTGCCAGGAAGCTTTTGATAAAATCAAAGAGTATCTCTCCAACCCCCCAGTATTAGCCCCACCACAGACCGGATTACCGCTAATTCTATACCTAACCATCACCGATTCGGCTGCAGGAGCCATGCTAGCCCAACATCTGACCGATATACGGAAGGAACAAGCCATCTACTACATCAGCAATAAATTATCCCCATTTGAGATAAACTACACGCCATTGGAGAAGTCATGCACCGCTCTCGTCTGGGCAACGCAGAAATTACGGCACTATATGCTAGTCTTCCCGGTCATCCTGGCATCACGAGTTGATCCGTTGAAATACCTCTTCGAGAAACCAGCTCTCTCAAACCGTATGGCAAAATGGTTATTCTTGCTCTCCGAATTTGACATCACCTACATGACTCAGAAGGCAGTCAATGGCAAGGTCATAGCTGATTACCTGGCCCACAATCCAATATTGGGGGATATACTAGAAGAAGCCGAATTCCCAGACGAAACTATCATGAATGTCGAGATCGATGAAGACTGGAAATTATACTTCGACGAGGCCGCCAACAGAAACGGAAACGGGATAGGCATCCTGTTAGTCTCTCCGGACCAAATTCACTCCCCATTATCGTATCGTCTAGACTTCTTCTGCACCAACAACATGGCCGAGTATGAAGCCTGCATAATTGGATTAGAGATTGCGCACCAAAGGGGTATACAGAGAATACAAGTGTATGGAGATTCGGCATTAGTAGTCCACCAAGTGCTACAAGAATGGAAGGTCAGAGATGAGAAGTTAGTACCATACCTCGCCCGATTGGAGGATGTCGCAGGGAGATTTGAGCATACGGAGTTTTATTATGTCCCCAGGTCACAGAACAGTTTTGCTGACGCACTGGCAACCTTGGCATCTATGATCGATATCCCGGAGGGGATGGAAGAAATAACTCTTACAGTACAAAGGAAATCAGGACCAGCACACTGCATGGCCCTTGAGGTAGAGAATGAAAAAGAAGGGAACTCGACTACTTGGTTTTATGACATCTGGAACTTATTGAAAAATCATCTGTATCCCGAGCAAACAGATAAGAAAACGAGGATCACACTCAGAAGATTAGCATCAGGGTTCATACTTTGTGCCGGAAGGCTGTATAAGAGGAACTACGACGGGACCCATCTTCAATGCCTCACCGAAGAAGAATCCGTCAAAGTGATGGATCAGATACATTGGGGCGATTGCGGACCTCATATGAGCAGTCATACACTTGCCCGCAAGATCATCAGACAAGGTTATTACTGGTCTACCCTTCAAAACGACTGTGTTAACCACGTACGCCGTTGTCACAAATGTCAAATCTACGCTAAGTCCCAGAAACTTCCTCCGAAGGAGTTATACAACATGACTGCTCCCTGGCCTTTCGCAACCTGGGGAATTGACATCATTGGGAAAATTTCGCCCAAAGCCAGCAACGGCCACAAATTCATACTAGTAGCCATCGACTACTTCACCAAATGGGTAGAGGCCGAGTCTTTCCAGACCCTTGACGCCAAGAAAGTTTCCCGATTCATCAAAAGGAATATCATCTGCCGGTATGGGATCCCACACGAGATCGTCTCGGACAACGGCACTCACTTCGAAGGAGAAACTAATACAGTCATGGAAGAATACGGTATTACCCGACACAGATCTTCGCCATACCGACCGCAAACTAATGGGGCAGTTGAAGCCGCCAACAAGAATCTGAAGAATGTCCTGAGCAAGATGACCGACACCTGTCGAGACTGGCCAGAGAAGTTACCATACGCATTGTGGGGATACCGCACCACTATAAGGGTCTCTACTGGGGCAACCCCATTTTCACTCACGTACGAGATGGAAGCAGTTCTCCCTGTTGAATTAGAGGTCCCCTCCCTCAGAGTAATGCTAGAGAATCAAGTCAATGAGTTGGAATGGGTACAGGCACGTCATGACGAGCTGGCATTGTTAGATGAGAAGAGATTAAAAGCCGCATATCACCACCAAGGGTATCAAAAGAGAGTTGCTCGAGCATTTAACCAGAAAGTGAAGACTCGGGGTATCAATAAGAACGACATCGTGTTGAAAGAAATTCGAGAACCAGCCAGAGACCCAAGGGGAAAGTTCGGTCAGAAGTGGACAGGACCATACATCGTTAAAGAGATTGATACAGGGGGTGCCGCTATACTCGCTGATTTGGACGGACAGTTACCGCATTCACCAGTCAACATGGATCGACTGAAAAAGTATTATCAATAGATGTAACATGTGTGATAAGAACTATGTAAACCTGAGCCCCAACTCAAAATTATGTATTTGGAAAAATCAAAAAGGGGAACGTAGGCAACCTGAGAAGTGAATTCAGGCCCGGTTTAAACATTATGAAGCAATAAAAGTCCTTTGTTTATTATTAAGGTGGTTCAGAACACCGGAAGTTACAAAGGAGATACATCATACAGAAAGACCTAATCCCTAGGGGTTGGCCAAGCAGGGTCCTCAGTAGCCAAGTCAATTCGAGCCTCATCCAGAATCTGGTATGCAAGGACTATGCTTTCCTCTGTGGGCTCGGAATCCATGAACCGAAACCATTCCATTTGAAAGGGGTCGTCAATCAGCTCCTTTACAAGAGACCCCCAACGAGAACGGATGATGTCGACCCGGAGGGGTTCGAAAATACCGAAACATG
This sequence comes from Lonicera japonica, assembly GCA_021464415.1. NCBI lineage: Eukaryota > Viridiplantae > Streptophyta > Magnoliopsida > Dipsacales > Caprifoliaceae > Lonicera > Lonicera japonica. The sequence goes on from JAKCWG010000145.1 coordinate 165,490, forward strand.
CATGGTTGAACTGACGAGTCAGTCGAGCACGCCACATTCTCTCCACCGATGAAGAAATATGCAGGGTCAGAAATTTAGACTCGGAAGAGAAATTGTTCAGACCAAGGGGAATGCCCTGGGGAATGTTAAACTGCCGAAGAAGACGTCTTGGGAGATAAAAAGAAGTGAACCAGAGTCCACGGAGCCGAACGTAATTCTGCCCCCCCGGTACTAAGCATTATCGCCCTCAGCTTCCACCAAGGAATGTTCCACCGAATAGCCCTAGAATTCTCTGAAAACCATACCGTCCAATCAGAGGAAGACATGGTTAAGGCACCAAAGAGGGGACGACGGAAGAAGTATGTCGGGTTGTCAAGCTGGACCCCATTGAAACCCACTGATCGGAAACGCTCCAATAGCCACATGTATAGCAAGCGTGGACTTCCCCTGAGGAAGGGAGAAGCTCCCCTTTGAAGATCATCTAGGCCATTCAGAGTCTCGGCCAGAACTATGGGCACTATGGATTCCCCATTTCTTGCCTGATAAATCAAACTCAGAATAGTCGGATCAACATGAGAAGAGCCCGTCACCAGTAGCATATCAGAAACCAGACAAATCAAGGCTGCCACAGTACGCCCCGCACTATAAGAAGCTCTCTCCTCGTAACGATGAAAAAACCTCACCATTTTGTAGAGATCAAGGAGCCCGTCAATAATAAAACCGTCACAAGCCACTTGGGGAATGGCTAACAGAGCAATCAGCATGTCTCGATGACCGATTTCTTCTATGGGAACAGCCATCGGGAGACGAACATCAGAATGCAACAGCCAGGAAAATTCTTCATAAGTCGGGCAGAGCTCATCTAGCCCGAAAAGGAAAAGATGATCGACAGGACTCCAGAAGTACAAGGCGCCAAGCAAAAAGGAAAAATCTACAGGACAATGACGCCAGCTCGCTAAAGGACTGAATACACCAAAGTTCAAACTATTCTCAGAAGATATAAGAGCATCTCGGGCTTTAACATAAGAAAAATCAGAACTTGTGTGATAAGAAGACATTTTGGAAAGGTGTGAGGATGAAGGAAGGAATATGGGTGTATTTATAGGAAAAAAGAGAGTTCATGTACCTGTTTGTCGCGCGACAAACCCATATCCAGGAGGGATTGTCGCGCGACAATCCCATTTGGTGTCACCCTATTTTTTGCTTTTCTCACACATAAGAGTCATTCTTGCCAAAAGATCCACTTTTTTATATATTTGTACTCACTCTGTTCTTTTGCAAGGACCTTAAGTATTATCCCATGACAAAGGTACGATTCCTAAAATCTTCAATCTATGTAACTATTATTTTTCATCACAGATAAAAAATAAATGCGTAACATCGGACACAAATAAAGATTTTTTATATATAAAACTGATAAAAGAACAGTTTTCTACAAAAAAAAACCCTGTCTAAAAGTCTAAAGAATAAAAACTACATATTTGTCAGGACTAACTAAATGCAGGAAAAGAAAACTAATCTAGCCTAGCGCGCTTCGACACGCTACCACTATCACCAGAATCCTCCTCCAGAGTAGGATCGACCTCTGGGACACCCTGTGTAGAGGGAGCTGCTGCCTGCGAAGGCCCTGTCGGCTGGACCGGAGTCATGGACCGGATCACCGAGGACCGAGACTGCCTGGAAGTCCGGCTACTACTCCTCCGAGACTCCGTCCGAGCGCGAGAGGAAGACAGAGGGTCATCCGCCCGTAAGGAAACGTCGATCGCCCTCTGATAGTCCCGCATGTATGTCGTAGGGTCTCGACCAACATACTGGAGCCGGTTCCAGCTGTAAAGGTACTGGGAATGCCAAGCCCTCAGATCTGCCACTCGCACGCTCACCCGCTGAAAAAAAAAAGAAAAGAAAAGAGAAGAAGAATCAGCACCGATAAAATAAGTAAGCATGGATATGAAAAGATATCGAGGGAAGAAAAGCACATACCTCATCATCAGAACGGCCACCCAAGTAGTCAAACGTGTCTCCAGGGAGAGGATACTCAGGCACCGTATATCGACGTAAGCCAGCACCGACATAGGAGAAGTCCCGAGGAAGTGTCGGTAGATCTACCAGATGAATGGACGAACTCACCGGCATAACAGCAGAAGTAGACCCACCCTCCTCATGAATCGGGAACAAAGGAGGACGAGAAGACGAGCCACCAAGACCTGTAGATCTGACCGGAGGACCCATGGCAGCAGACGGAAGGGGAGTCAGCGTGGCATAAGTACGAACGCCCGGAGGGTCCACAACGGCCTCGCTCTCAGAGGCGGGACCCCACTAGAAACAGCAGCAGCAGCAGTAGAAGGGGTCCGACCAAACTGCTCATAATCAACCCCGAAGTCCGTAGGCTCCCAGGACCGCTCAGGAAAATCACCTCCCCCTCTCTCAGCAAGCTGCTCCTCTCCAGGTGTAGTCTGAGACGGCTGCTCTGGAACCGCCGCTGTCGCACCTCCCTCGCCGCCCTCGGGCCTATCACCACCGCCCTCGGGTCTATCATCATCTCCCTCGGCAGCAGCAGGGACGTCCCTCTCACCATCAGGATCATCATCATCAGAGTCCAAAATGTTATCCCTCTGATCAGGGATAGGCGGCAAGTGACCAGGGACCGTCCTGGACAAGTGAGTCTGCCCTCGTATGTAGTTGGGATCGCCTCCCAACGCCTGGTACCTCTCATAGAAGACCCGTCCCCGAGTCCCCTTCGGCTCCCTCATCAGATAGCGGGCAGCGAAGACAGCATAATCCCCCTCCTCGGTGAACGTCTGGAAACCGAGTCCATCTACAAGGGCCTGTACCATCACGGGGTCGATCTCGCCCGTCCGCCTCATTAGAACTGGCGAAAATAAAGGAACCCGAGGCCACTGAGCCGGTGAATGCTGGCGAATAACCCTCTCGCCCAGATAGAAATGAAGGCCATACTCATCCTTGATAAGCCGCCTGGTCCTCGAAGCGGTTAGAGAACGGCCATATCCAAAATGGAGACCCAGATCGCCCCAAGGGGCCCACTCAATCTGAAAAAGAAGAATAAGATTTTATTTCAGTAATTTATATTCTATTTTACTATTTATTAAAAAGCGAGGATACTAAAATATTTACCTGCTCCTCCAACAGGTCGTGGACAGCAGCAGCTCCGGTCTCCCGAGTCCGGTATACATAGGGAGCCCTGTAGTTCCTCGCGATGAATCGGCGGAGAAAGGGGAACTGGTCCTCGTTCTCAACGAGGAGATCCACTTGGGTGCGACCCAGGCGGGTATAAGCAACGAACCAACTCTGAAAAGGAAAGATAACGGATTTCAGCAATAATCAACAGGTGATATATGAAGGTCCAAAGCAAAGACAAAAGGACTAAAGTATGTACCTCCCACAACAATGAGAAGCCCTTGAGGTTCAGGGCTAAATGGCGAGAGACATGGTCCATGGCATCATATAGGACTGTAAGAATGAAGCCGCCCCAGTCATAGTCAAACATGAGGCTGAAGTCCCGAAGATAGGGCAACCACCAAAGATGGGCCGTGTCCCCCCCATGAGCCTCGAATAGGTCATGAAGTGTCAGTAGAAAAAGGACGCGGGCATACTGGCGCGCCTCCTGACGGGTCATAGGAACCCCTGAAGCAACTAGCCAAGCTCTCTCTGTGGCTAGCCGCGTAACCAAGATGCCCCGAGGAATCGTATCACCGGAACTCCGTTGCTCCGGGAACCATCCAAGTGCGCTAACAATGCCCTCTGCCGTCAGACGCAAAGAGACATCGATCCGAATGGGGATCCCCCTGAAAGAATCCCGGTCAGAGCAAAAAGATCGAGGGGTGTCATCGTCATCTCACCCCAGCCCCAATGGAAGGTATGAGTAGTATCCCACCAATGGCAAGCCAGTGACGACACCAAAACTGCCGCCCTAGAAACCCGCTCCGGGAGGGCGTCGAAGAGAGAGCCAAAAGGAGTCGCAAGAATTAACTCCTGAACAGGGGCTGGTGCCCGTCGCCACTCCAGAGATATAGTGTTGGGAGAACCCCAACCTCGGCCAACCCACTACAGACAACAGAGAGAGATATATGTATAAATATAGGGTTATAGGGGTAAAATTATGTAATTTTCCAAAACCTGAGGGTATTTTGGTGTAATTATGAGAGATATATAGTTATAAGGGTAAATTATGTAATTTTCCAAACCTGAGGGTATTTTAGTGTAATTATGAGAGTTATAGGATGATATGAGTAAATTATGTAATTTTCCAAACCTGAGGGTATTTTGGTGTAATTATGAGAGATATGGGGTTATAGGGGTAAATTATGTAATTTTCCAAACCTAGGGGTATTTTGGTGTAATTATGAGAGATATAGGATGATAGGAGTAAATTATGTAATTTTCCAAAACTGAGGGTATTTTGGTGTAATTATGAGAGTTATAGGGTTATAAGGGTAAAATTATGTAATTTTCCAAACCTGAGGGTATTTTGGTGTAATTATGAGAGATATAGGGTTATAGGGGTAAATTATGTAATTTTCCAAACCTAAGGGTATTTTGGTGTAATTATGAGAGTTATAGGGTTATAAGGGTAAATAATGTAATTTTCCAAAACCTGAGGGTATTTTGGGGTAATTATGAGAGTTATAGAGTTAGGGGGTACATTATGTAATTTTCTAACCTAAAGGGTATCACAAGTAAAAGTATGTGTTCGCTAAATCGGACGTTATTTCTAGGCAGACATGCATACTAACATTTGTAAAAATATATGCATGAAACGACAGAAATAATGGAACAGATAAAAACACAAAAAAAAGACATACCAGAGACCGTCGACGAATCTCGTGAGAAGCAGGCTCCATCAGGAGCCACGGAACATCAAGGACCGGAACAGCCCGGGTAATATCTCGATAAATAACCGCCCGACCGCGGTCCACTCCATCCTCTCCGTACCAGTCGAGGTCCTCCCAATCATCATGATGAGGACTGCAACGGAGAACGCCCTGAGTGTCAGTAAATGTGACCTCCTCCTGGTCACCCTCTAATCGATCCGGCTGTGCAGGGTCCATCTGTGTATATGGAATATGAATGAGAAAAGTCGAAAAAGTCGGATAAGCGGCAGGGCTTCTGCGCTTAAGAGAAGAGAGAAAGAGGAATGAGAGAATGAGGTGGAATGAGCTCAGCAGGGAGTATATATAGTGGATCAATATGTCGCGCGACAAACAGCCTCATTGTCGCGCGACAAATGGCCTTGCCACCGAAATGTCGCACGACATATTGACCCTTCCCCTGATTTTTTGACCTTCGTCTCATTTTATCTCTTGCAGGGGTACTTTCGAGAAGCAGTTTTCGAAAAAATTGCTAAAAACCACACACCCAGGATGAGAACACGAGGAAAGATTTCCAAATCATCTCCCCGAAAATGCGAGAACGAAATGCAACGGCTAAAAGTAATCTCTGATCTCCCAAGAAGACCGAGACCATCAATGAGAAAAAGCAAAATATCAAGATAAGACGGGAATAGAAAAAATTGAAAGAGTAGAAAAGAGAAAGAACCCGTATGAGCGCCCAGAGCGAGCGAGAGAAACAGAAATGCAGAGTGACAGGGAGAGCCACACCAAGAGTGACAGCTAGGCCAAACCGGCTCAGGGCTTCGTTTTGGGTGAGTAAGGCTCCTGATCACGACAAAGGGATGAAAAGACTCCTGGTCAAAAACAGAGAAGGCCAGGAAAAGTCTTTCCTAAGAGAGGGAGAAATAAGGGTATCGAAAAACAGAATACGATGTGGGCCCACCAAAAGAGAAAAATAAGAAGAGAACAGAGATCAGAGATTGAACTTTTAAAATTTTCTTTTCAGCACGATACAGAAGAGATGGTTTGGAAAACCTCGGACCATCACTCTGCGGAGAGCAAAGGAAATCCGAAAACTGCCTTCTGAGAGAAGTATTTTCACTCAAAGAAAACATAAGAGTAAAGTTTAGAAAGATACAGGGAAACGGACATCCGGATTAGACCCCAAGAAGCTCTTTTCACCTTCGCAAGATTTACTCTCTCTCACTCTAGCAGTCTAAGAGAGGCAACAAACACAAGCCCTCTCCGGCGGCAATCCATTCACATAAGCCCTTTCTACAGGCAAACCGGTCATCAAGTCCTTTCTACAGGCACAAGCCCTCTCCGGAGGCAATCCATTCACATAAGCCCTCTCCGGAGGCAAAACATCACCCGCAAGTCCTTTCTACAGGCACAAGCCCTCTCCGGAGGCAATCCATTCACATAAGCCCTTTCTACAGGCAAACCGGTCATCAAGTCCTTTCTACAGGCACAAGCCCTCTCCGGAGGCAATCCATTTACATAAGCCCTTTCCAGAGGCAATCCAGTCACACAAGCCCCCGCCAGAGGTAAAAATACTAACAAAAAAGCCCTCCTAGAGGCGATTTTCTTTCTTTCTTTTTACAGGTCAAAAGCCCTCCCATAGAGGCATAGTGGATCAACGGTAGTCCTCCCATCTGAGGCGCAATGGTAGTCCTCCCACCTGAGGCGCAAAGTGGAACAACGGTAGTCCTCCCATCTGAGGCGCAATGGTAGTCCTCCCACCTGAGGCGCAAAGTGGATCAACGGTAGTCCTTCCATCTGAGGCGCAATGGTAGTCCTCCCACCTGAGGCGCAAAGTGGAACAACGGTAGTCCTCCCATCTGAGGCGCAAAGTGGATCAACGGTAGTCCTCCCACCTGAGGCGCAATGGTAGTCCTCCCACCTGAGGCGCAAAGTGGAACAACGGTAGTCCTCCCACCTGAGGCGCAATGGTAGTCCTCCCATCTGAGGCTAATGGAGCAATGGTAGTCCTCCCACCTGAGGCGAGAAGATCGAAGTCCTCCCAGAGAGGCACAGTGTAGCAACGGTAGTCCTCCCATCTGAGGCGCAATGGTAGTCCTCCCATTTGAGGCTAGTGGAGCAATGGTAGTCCTCCCGTCTGAGGCGAGTGGAACAAATGAAAGCCCTCGAAAGAGGCAATGAGGTAACAAAAGCCCTCTCCGGAGGCAAAACCAAACACAAAGCCCTCTCCGGAGGCAAAACCAAACACAAAGCCCTTTTCGTCACTATAAATAGGCCAGCACCCCCATGGGTTCTAGACAGCAAGTTAGACAGCAACAAAACACCAAAAACAGAGCAAAAAACAACATTTTTAGAGCAGAAAACAGCAACAAGCATTTTCGATTATCGTCTTATTTCTGAAGAAATTGAATCTATTCTAGACACTCGACGTGTCCAGTCTCGGGAATCGAATTCTCAGAAATATCTGAAGAAGGAGAAGATTATTATTGCCGGAGATCTCTCTGCCATATTATATTCTCTTTCTTATTATTATTCTCGTCGGGAAGGTAACGAAAGTCTCTTCAGTATTAAATAAGATATTGTATATTAGTTTTATTGTAGACTTTTAAAATTCGATTTTCTAACGGGGCGCTGCCCACACCCCGCGACCTGACCGGCAGGTCGATCCCCGTCTAGTAAGCGAAGTGGCAACATGGTTGTGCTAGATTCCTAACGCGCTCGAAAATCAGGTTTATCTGTGTACTTGTTTTATTTCTGTTGTTTTGTCCATGTTTTATTTGAATAAACTTATTGCCAAGTTACAAAGCAGTCTACTGTTCTCAAAACAAAAGACCCTGATAAAACCATTTGCAAAATTAGAAGAGTGAGTACGTTATCATCCGGATAAAATTTTGTTTTCAAAACCCGGACTGATAAGACTTATCTAGGAACTAAAATCAACATATCATGTCTCTTCTATAGACTGCGACGTGTCTGATAAAACTCTCCTCAAAGAGTTCCAGTTCCATATTAAATCAGTCCCGATATAAATCCGAACTTTTACGAAAGTAATCACAAACACGAGAAAACCGTCATTATCTGAGAAAATAATACGGGATACTTTTTCAAAATAAAAGGTTTTATCATTTATATTTACGTCTTTCAATAATAAAAACATCGGATCTCGGAACACAAAGGCTTTTCATACCCTTTCCCGCTTTCCCTAAAAATTAGGATTTTTATTCGAGAAGTAATAGACTATCAGTAAAAGCATCCAAGTTCTTCAACATAAAATAAACATATAAGTCCACTAGAGACCGAAAGGGCGGAATGGGTGCTTAACACCTTCCCAAACCGTAATATAGTTCCCGAATCCTATAGAATCCTGGTTTCGTAGACAAACGTGTAAAGAAAGGCTTAGTTGTAGCCTCTTCTCTTACACGACCCCTTTTTGTCCGTTTTCTCGTAAAACGTACTGGCGACTCTGAATGAACCCTCTTGTACCTAGAAACAGGATAGAGGGACACCCGATATGAATTATCAAAACACTCCAAGCAAATGGAATGACGGGATCCTTTCCGACGTTTCAGACACCCAACGAACGGGGACGAGACCCGGGGGTCGCATTTGCGGATTCTCACAGCGGGTTTAAAATATAAAAATCACAACTCTTAAAAACTTTTCTTAAATAAAATGTGATCATATTTAAAAGCTTATTTTACAAAATCCATATGGAGTTTATTTAAATAACAACCAAGCCTGTGAAATTTACTAAGGATGTTTTCACAATTACAATCACACCCAACTACGTTTCAAATCCAACTCCACATATATGAAAATCATACAAGTTTAGTACGAGAACCATTTGTACCTCAAAACCGAGATTGAACACTTAAACAAAAGTCCATATACATTGCCAAAACCAAAAGACTAATGAAGCATAGTCCTTTTCTTAAAGGACGAGACACGGTCCTTTTCTTAAAGGACGAGACACGATCCTGTGAACATTAGAAGCTTCTACACATGTATGTCATGCGCCACCCGAGATGCTAAACCTGCAAAACTGTTAGCAAATGGGATGAGCCAAATCTGAGCTCAGTGGGAACTATATAGGTTTGATAGATGAAAATACACGTTGTAAACATACATGCGTGCATCTTTATATTGAAAGCAAATACTTTACTTTAATGCAATACTTAAAAATCGTGCAATGTAATGCAATCATACACAAATGCATGTGAACCTCGCTAGGATTCCTATCCTAGCCACAGGAAGCCATATACCCGACTACTCGATCTCTCCTCTAACCAATCCATAAGATAAACCTCAAGGAATTTCCATAACTCAAAGAGATCACTAGTCTAAAGTCACCTCGTATTAAACTCCAGCTTCCTAAAGTTCGACATGCTACGGATTATCCACTCATAAGTGCAACCCCACGTTCTAATACGCAACCTAACTATTGGCCAAGTATTTATTATTTCCTTTTTAATTATAATACATCATGGAACCTATACTTGGCCAGCTAGTAGGTTTCTGTTGGAGGTAAATCCACAATTGCGCTTTTCTCCATGGTGAATCCGAAGGGTATATCCGGTGTGTAGGTTATCGAATGCCATGGCGCTTTAATGGGCCTTGCGTATAAGGAAATAAAGTTGCGCCTTCGCTAACAGTTATAGCTTTTGGCGTAACGGTAAGCGCTTGATCCTCACAATTGGTATCAGAGGAGGTCACGGGTTCGATACCTGGGGCGCGCCATTGTGGGGGGGGGATTGTTGGAGGTAAATCTACAATTGCGCTCCTCTCCGTGGTGAATCCAGAGGGTATATTCGGTGTGCAGATTATCGAATGCCATGACGCTTTAATGGGCCTTGCGTATAAGGAAATAAAGTTGCACCTTTGCTAACAGCTATAGCTTTTGACGCAACGGTAAACGCTTGATCCTCACAGTTTCACCTCAAGATCACTAATCTAAACCATTATGTTACGGCGTACTCTCATTAGGCTATCTCGTTAGTTATGATTTCTCCTTCAATTATTAGTACATTATATGCATTATGATCTGGCTCGCTATTTCGTAATCTGTACGCGTCTGCATACCCATACGCCATCTCTAAAGTTCAATAGTTATTATCTCTTTTCACTTTATATATTAATACATTATGGAAGGCTCGACAGTTCTCTATGTGTACTGTGTTATGTCTAATAGTGTCCTTCTACGTCCCTACATCATTTATATCATAATTGAGGTAACATACAAAAATTAATACGAGACATGATACGATACATTAATAATAATAATAGCATAATCACAATCTCACAACAACTCTCGTATCACGTCTCCAGTATAATTCCTCAGTTTCACCCCGCGGTCAGTACATCTAGGCCCAGATCAACGGATTTCGAAGGGTCCAAGGCTCTTATCCAAGTCTCCTATGAGTGGGGAGTGGCTCAAGGACTTGGTTCTCCAAGTAAGTCATTCGAAGATAACCCTCAAGAAATTTTCCCGAGAATAACACTCCGAATAGTTAACGAGGAAAATTCCTCATACAAGCCACATCGACGCTCTGAAAAGAACTACACCAGGCAATACCCTAGCAGGGTAATGACCATTAGTAACCCAACTACTTCCCGGGGAACTCACCATTGGGAAAGTAGTGGCACACGGGACCTACTCCGCTGCCAAGGAAACTCATCTAACCCAGAACACATAGTACTGTGGGAAGGCAAGATACATAAAGTGGGCTCTCCTTTGTGGGCAACCACAACCGCCGACGGAGTCACCGACTTCATTTTTTTTTGTGCACGGTTTAGGAATTTCCCCCCATTGACGGCAATATGCAGCCCCATCTTTGAGCCACGCGGGTGCTACTTGGTGCCCGGTCCATCATATCCAGCCCATACGTGTGATTGTAACAACAGGAATATATCGATTCCTCACTTAATAATGTATAAAATTATCGAATCATCCATCACGCGTATGGCTATCAACATATATATAATCACATAATAATCATCATTCATTCAACATTATCATCGTTAACACAAGCGTCGTCATCACGCTTCTAATTCGTATGCTCATCGTCAAATCATTATTCACATAATATGGTAATCTTCACAATTATGTATACAATATCGTACCATTGCCCTTACTCATAATCATTAATAACATCAATTATATACCACTATAATACTATAGTGTTCTTACGTCTTATCACCATTCATCGTATGTGTATTATGTCCACGTATATGTTTATCGGCCATTTACGTTCAAAGGCGTATCATATGTTCATCAATAAAGTCTTACATGTGTTTTCTACACTTATACGTGTTCTTATCCAAGCCACAACTACTAATTAATAACCCCTCAATAGTGTTCATAAGCCTTTAGACTCAAATGTTAACACACGTTGTCCGCCTAAATGGATTTTGGTATACAACATAAAGGCAAGGTTTAATACCAGAACTTAATGGAATAGGTACACTTATCTACCATTTATATCACACAACCAACCCCAATTCATGCACCAATCCCGAAATCCCATTAAGCCTAGTTCACACTCTTAGCTACAATGTGAGTATGATGTGTATATAAGAGAATAAAGCTCATAGCATGGTAATAAGTGATACTAAATGATATATAAGTGATAATCTACCCATTTGCATCATTAATTGAGCCTTAAATCAACCCAACCCACATGAACATCACAAACCTAGGGTTTTTATGAAAAATTCCCATTTTGGTATAAAATCTCTAATGTAACAACAATAGTTTGGAAAACTAGTTTTACTAATAGTGTTCCCACCTCTATTAACGATAATCCACAAGATTGGAAGGCTTGAAGACACGTAGACACCTCAATCATGAAACCCTAGCTTCTCCCTTAGAGCTCCAATGGTGGGATAAATGAAGAAGATGATGAATAGTGTAGATTTGGCCCCAAATCTTGTGTAGGAATGAAGAAGCTTCAAGAAACTTGAAGAATCTCTCACACAATCTCTCTAGAACTCTCTAGAGTGTGGTGTATGTGTGTGGCTCAAAAATGAGGAGTGGTAGGTATAAAATGGGTGAAAAACGGGTTTAAAACGCTAAAGTGTCTACTTTGGGATGTCCTCTACCTTGGTATGAGTGGCTCAACACAGTCACTCACGAGAGGACATCCTCGACTACCTTCTAGAACCCCTCTAGAGGACCATGATCGATCATGGCCTTCTATGATCGATCATGGAAGTCACTACAACATCAAATGACTTTTTGAGCTCGAATTGGACCTCGAAATGGCCGAATTTTGACTCGGCCCAAACACGAAAGTTGTAGAAGGGAAAGAAATGAAGACGTCGCCGCAAACGGAGAGTTGTTTGAACATCGAATGAAAAAGTTATGACTTCTCAAAGTTGTCCAAAAATCAACGAATCGCGAAAAGTCGAAACGCGAAAAGTCAAAACACGTAATTATCGCCTCTGTTTAAACCTGAACCGCCCGAATAACATAACGATTGCTCCCTCAAACTAAATATAACTAACATGATATGTTAGAAGTATCGGCTAGAGTATGAAAGGCTCAGAACCCAATGCCCGAGCTCTAACGGAGATTAAGCTTTACCGGGCTTAAGAGAAGGTCAATGCGGAAAAAGGAACACGAGATATTACAGAGCCAAACACGGGCTCATGCACATGCAACGTGCTATATGAACGTAGTTCCAATCATATTTGTATGCGTGCGCCATTTATAAATACATATATTTGTACCACCTTTACTTATAGAAAATACTATATTGATATGTGTGAAAACCATATATATATATGCAATGCACACTAGGTGTTATCCCAACCCCGAAGGTACGATAAAGAATGTGTCGTCAAGATATAAGTAAATTGTAATAATAATAAAGTATATATATGTGTGTGTGTATCTATCTCTCCGAAATACAAATAAGCCATAATAATAAAGTGCATCGTAAGATAAATGTAGGCACTAATCTTATAACCGTCAGTCTCAACCCACATCGTTCATTTAGGATTTACTCTACTGATCGCGATATAAGCTCCCAAGGCTAGGGTATGCAGCCCCTAAGGCTGGGTCCCCCTATGGACCACCTAGATGTGTAGGGTATGCAGCAAGCTGGGTCCCCCTACAGACCATAGAGTATGCTGATCTCAAAGCAGGATCCTTCTATACGGATCAGGGTGTGTAGCCACCAAGGCTAAGTCCCTCCACAGACCATTAATGCCTAGGATATCGAAATATGGTTGAATGTCAAACCATATGTATTATCCAAAATATCAAATATCTAAGCCTTATAGTAACTAGGCTATCCGAAAGCCACACAAGATAGTATAGTTGTAACTCATGAAAATATATAGATATACAATAACCATAGATAGTTCTAGAATCATAACTTACGGAGATATGAAGTATCATCAAATTAGACATATATATATATATATTTGATAAGCCCGTCTATAAGTATCAAATTATATATATATATATATAAAATCACGTAGTCATGCATATTAGTGTTGTATTTAGATTAACTCCACTAAGTTCGTCATTTCAGTATTTAAACAAAAAGTTTATTAACTAGTCATCAATAACTGGTGGATTTCTAACAACTTAATGGAATGTCATATTATTTATATACATTTTTAAGAAAACAAGTTTAGTAAAGATCCCATAAATTACTTCATTTCCATAATTTATACGAAAGCACATTAAAAATATATTTGATATAGTTAGAAATTGGTGGATTTCTAACAAGTCCCATTGGTAGCTAACAAAAGCCTAAGTACAACACAAATATTGTATACCTGAGGTATTTTAACCAAAACAAGCTTTAAACCAATCAATTTAATCGTTATATGTACATATCACAATTCCTTATCCGCTATCGTATCCGTTTGTATGGGTTTTATGCCAAACTTCACTCTTTTTGACATACAATGGGGGATTCTTGAAAAAGTATCAAATTAAAGTTATATCAACCAAAAAAATCAAAGAAATCCAACCCAATCATCATGCATGAGCAAAATTAGAATATGTGCTAAAAACCCCCAAATTTAATTTGAATAGAAAGATGCAACACATAATAACTTGAAAAGATGTTTGAGTACTAGTGTTCCCACCTTAATGAAGCTAGATCCTCGAAGATTAAGCGTTGAATTTAGCCGGAATTGAGTAGCCACGAAATTCCCCCAAAAACTTTAAGCTTTAGCCATGGTGGAGATGAAAAAGATGAAGGACATGATGAATAGTTACCAAACCCTTGCTAAATCCATGATTGTTGTGGAGAAATTACCCATTGTGTCTCCAATTCTCCCTCTTTAACCCTCTCTAGCTCTTTTCGTCGAAATTTAGGCAATAATAGAAGGCTCTAGGTGTTTAGGGGATGATATATGGGTTAAGGTCAAGTCAAAGCAATAAAAATACGAGTTTTGACCAAATCTAGGGCCATCAATCAACTAAGCAAGGTGCCTTAGTCGACTTATGCTCATTGGTGGCATTTTTTTTCAGTTTAGTTACTTCGCGCTCAATTTTGACCACAAGAGAGTGGGATTTGGGTCTCAGCCAAAACATTAAAGTTTTAGATAATTGAATTACCTTTCCAATGGCGCAAACAGGGACTCATTTGAACCTTGGATGGTGAAGTTATGGATTTCTCAATCCAGGAAAGTCACTTTTTGGTAAATGCAATTTATGAGGTGAAATTCCGAATTTCGCTCGGACTACCCGAAATAGGTTACAACCTAATAGGCGAGTGTAATAACATATAAATTGAGTGTGGAAAAGTTATAAACCACTAAAGTACCACCTAAACCCAACTTGCCTCCAAAACATACAATTTTTGTATAAATAGAGATGATAAAGGGAATTTGCAAGGAAATCACTTAGTGAGTGTTACACCAACCCTGTTCATCCTCAGACCATCCCATGTGTTCATTAATGGCCCAAAAACCACAAAAACCATCACCCTTAACATTTTTTATATCTACGATAAATGGATGCATGATTTTGGGATGAATTGGAGATAACGTTCGAATAAAGTTCAGCTAAAATCATCCTTCGCTTTTTTTTTCTTCTTCTTCTTTATAAAAACTTTCCTTGACTTATTAGGTTAGGAGACTGTGTAACGACCAATCATATCGTGGATCTTCTTTGGTCTTCACATACTCAAACCCTAATGGATTCTGTTTTGTTGATGATTCATGTTTCATTTCTTTTCAGACGATTTTTTCTTACTCCTTTGTGGTCTACCCTTCGGAATAATAAGGGTTGGCTCTTTGAGTGACATTAAATATGGCATAGCAAGGACCTTTAATTTCATCAACATAACCTTCTTCTCATCCGGTGTCGATTGATCAAACAACTTCTTCAACAAATTAATCTCGGCCATTTTAAAAAAATCTTCTTTAACAAATTCATCCTACATTTTTTTTGGTATAATTGTCAACCTTTGCCAATGATCATCAATGACGTCTAATGGTATGGGCCAATTTACACGACGATATAACACCAACTCATGTGCACATGGCAAACCATAAACCGTACAAAGCACGTGATCGCATGATGATGGATCTATACCAATATCATTCGATCTAATATCCTCATTCTTTATCAAGTCTAAAGAAAAAAGTGAAATATTCCCCCTAAGTTGTTTCAATAAAAAACCACAGTGTATTTCTTTTATCGAACCAAGGCTTCTCTCAAAAACGGCTTTAACTTCATTAATTTGTAAACACAACATATTGGTTATCCCTGCAAAAAACAATCGAGAAAGTTCCTTCCCTTGACTCAAGATGCCTTTTCAACTTGCCGTGCAACCATTTTGCTCTATTTATTGTCCTATTTTCACGGTGTTTTATCTCATTCGTCCACGCTAACACGAAGAACTCTTTTTGTTGAAACCAATTATTCGACAAGTACCCTATGGCCTTTGGAAACTCCTCTCAGTATTTATTAAATTCTTCCCACCTTAGAAAAAAAGTTTTTTTTCGATGATGTCATCATAATACTACTCCAACCTTGAATGAATGAATTCTAAACGCCACCCGATTCAAAAAAAGGTTTGCATATTTGTTTTACATGTTTTGAAATATAGAACGAGCACAACATGCTACAGGCAACCGGGAAAACATTACCAATAACACTAATACAAGCGGACTCCTTATCCATTACAAAGACGCTTGGAAGTTCACGGGGCTCGAACAACCTTTTTAACATTAAAAGAGCCCATTGATAATTCTTATCCTTCTCCTTATATATAAAACAATGGGCAATAAAGAACGTTCTGTTTGTTGATGTAAGTCCTACCATAGCAAATAATGGCATCTTGTACTTATTTGTTTTATAAGTACAATCAACAATAATGATAGAGGGAAATAGCTTCGCCAACACAATATAATTGGGTTCGACCCAAAAGAGATCCAAAACCTCTTCGGTAGTTTCATCACATCTATGCCAATAAACATAATGATTATCCACTAGAATCTTCATCAATTATTGAATGGCACTCCTCCCCTCCATAGCATGCAATCTCATATTTGCCTTTGCATTGTAAATAGTCCTCATTGTAGAAGCATTCGCCTTATTACGACCTTTGATTCCACAAAGAACCTCTTTCAGTTTTACTTCGGCAATTGTCAATTTCACTAAGAAACTTCTTTTCATGTTTGTTCAATCTTCCCGCATATAGATGCTTCATTAAAGTTTTTGGTAACTCATGATTATAAACTACGCATTTGATATGCACCTTCCATTAATCCCCACCGAGATTCGAACCATGAATTAAAAACAGGCAATTTCATTTCCTTGTAGCACTATCTCTCTTCGGTTCATGTTTTTTCCCTCTTTGTAGTTATAACGATATTTACCTCCTCTTTCACAACCCAAAAATAACCTTGGCCTCCTTTTACTAGTATCGTGGTCCAACTTTTAGGTCACGATTATAGTGTTGATCTCCTTTCCTTTACTTTGACACTAATCTACTAGAGCATGCCAAGATTCAAATATCTATAAAAACCAAAATTTAAGAAAATTTAGTGATTTGAATATTCTAAGAAAATAAGTGTGAGAATCCGCAAATGCAACCCCCGGGTCTTGTCCCCGTGATTGGGCGTCTGAAACGTCGAAAAGGATCCCGTCGTTCCATTTGCTTGGAGTGTTTTGATAATTCATATTGGGTGTCCCTCTATCCTATTTCTAGGTAAAAGAGGGTTCATTCAGAGTCGCCAGTATGTTTTACGAGAAAACGGACAAAAAGGGGTCGTGTAAGAGAAGAGGCTACAGATAAGTTTTTCTTTACACGTTTGTCTACGAAACCAGGATTCTATAGGGTTCGGGAACTATATTACGGTTTGGGAAGGTGTTAAGCACCCATTTCGCCCTTTCGGTCTCTAGTGGTCTTATATGTTTATTTTATGTTGAAAAACTTGGATGCTTTTACTGACAGTCTACTACTTTTCAAATGAAAAACCCTAATTTCTGAGGGAAAACGGGAAAGGGGTAGAAACCTTTGTGTTCCGAGATCCGATGTTTTTATTATTGAAAGACGTAAATATAAATGACAAAACCTTTTATTTTGAAAAAGTATCACGTATTATTTCCTCAGATAATGACGGATTTCTTGTGTTGTAATTACTTTCGTAAAAGTTCGGATTTATATCAGGACTGATTTAATATGGAACTAAAACTCTTTGAGGAGAGTTATATCAGACACGTCGCAGTCTATAGAAGAGACAGGATATGTTGATTTTAGTTCCTAGATAAGTCTTATCAGTCCGGGTTTTGAAAACAGAATTTTATCCGGATGGTGATATGCTTACTCTTCTGGTTTTGCAAATGGTTTTATCAGGATCTTTTGTTTTGAAAACGGTAGACTGCTTTGTAACTTGGCAATAAGTTTATTCAAATAAAACGTGGACAAAACAACAGAAATAAAACAAGTACACAGATAAAACTGATTTTCGAGCGCGTTAGGAATCTAGCACAACCATGTTGCCACTTGCTTACCAGGATGGGGATCGACTCCGGTCATCGCGGGGTGGGGCAGACGTTAGAATTGAGTTTTAAACAAGTCTACAATAACACTAATATACAAATATCTTATTTAATTACCAGAAGAGACTTTATTTACCTTCCCGACGAGAATAATAATAAGAAAGAGAATATAATACGGTAAAGAGATCTCCGGCGATAATAATCTTCTCCTTCTTCAGATATTTTCGAGAATTCGATTCCAGAAAGGAGACACGTCGAGTGTCGAGAATAGATTCGATTTCTTCAAAAATAAGACAATAATCGAAAATGCTTGTTATTGTTTTCTGCTCTAAAACTGCTGTTTTTGCTCTGTTTTTGGTGTTTTGTTGCTGTCCAACTTGCTCTCTAGAACCCATGGGGGTGCTGGCCTATTTATAGTGACGAAAAAGTGTATGTCGCGCGACATATTGGTGTATGTCGCGCGACAATCTTGACTGTCGCGCGACATTTCACTTTAATGATGATTCTGACTCACTGATGAGTCAGAAAGTGGAGTGGTGGGGTGTTTGTCGCGCGACATGTCCCTCAAAAGTGGGATTGTCGTGCGACATACTGGTGTATGTCGCGCGACAATCTTGACTGTCGTGCGACATTTCACTTAAAAACAGGTTTGTTTGGCCAACAAACGCTTCCAGGGCAGTCTCGGGTGTTTGGGTGGATCCCGGACTCCCGAAACAGCAGTTTTCAAAGGTCGTTAGGGTTCTTGCGGGGGTCACGGATCGGGGTGTCTACAATAAGTACTGTAAAATTATGAGTCAAGTACTCATTATACTTACTTTATCGGTTATAAACACATGAGTCACGTCAATAGATTTCGTTGGATTATAGTCGTTCTTCGTAGAATCTGAAATATAGCAACTAGTTGAGACACTAAGATTAAACGATTGGTCAACTCAACTCGGATTAATAGGCTATCCATCAATGAGATTCTCTGATTCGTCGCCATCCAAATTAAGGTAAACCCATTTCATTTGCATTTGAGAAAAATTCTCTATTTTCATGGGTTGTTTATCAACATCGGGATTAGGAACTTTACTAGTTCCTTATAATTGAATTGCGGTGAAATCAATTTCTTCAAGAAAAGAACGATCATTCAAAATGGAAGAATTAAGGCAATTTGGGTCCTACAATATTTTAATTATATAAGTAAGAAATTATCTTGAAAGTACTAATACAAAATTCTATTACATCAATTTAAGATTTTTTCATAAGCAGCGTATACTTGGCCAATGTGGGGTGAGTGATGTGTATATCACTCGGCCAATGTGAGGTGAGTGATGTGCATAGCACTCGGCCAATGTTGAGAGGGTAATTGCTGGGTTCAAAACCCACAACTCTGTTTTAGCTATTTTTTTTTACAAACTTTTTTATTTTGATTTTCTAATATTCATCAAGTAAGGGTGCATAAATATAATGTAACAATGAAACAAATATACCTCTTTTAACCTATTCATTCATCAATTTAAATTTTTTTCAAAAGCAGCACATACTGGCCAATGTGGAGTGATTGATGTACATATCACTCGGCCAATGTGGGGAGAGTAATTGCTGGGTTTAAAACCCATGACTTGGTTTTAGCTTTATTTTTTCACGAACTTTTTTATTATGATTTTACAATATTCATCAAATGAGGGTTAAAATACACAAAGATAATGTAACAATAAAACAAATATATCTCTTTTAATCTATCTTTATCTTCTAGATCACCAAATATAGTCCCATCTTTATCTTTCTCTTCCACATCACCATCATTTTTGAGCTTCTTCGATACTTTCATTTCTATATCATTAAACTCATTAATCATGATCGTTGATACTTTATCACTCAAAAGTAAATTGTTAAAGTTTGATTTCTTATTCAAAATGAGATTTTTAATGGGTGGAGATGAAATCTGTAAGAGAACACATACTTACTCAGGAATGAAAGTTGTTAAGGGTGGTGCGTGATTTTTTAATTTGATTAAGTTAATTAAATAATTAATTAATAGTTGACATTTACATTAAAAAAGTAAAATGAGAAATTGTTAAGAATAAAATTTAATTTAATATTAATAAAAATTTTAAAAAATATTTATTACAACAAAAAGGTTACATTTATCATCTCCTTATTTTATCCCCTCCCAATAAAATTAAATTATATCCCTCTCCTTATTGCGGGCGTCAAACACATTAAGAAAAAAATCGAGTTACAGGCTTGTTGCTCGTTTTTGAGGCTACTCTGTGCTGTTAAACAAAAAAATTGCTGACAAACTCCAAACCAAAGAAAAGGAGAAAGATGACGGAAGATGCGCCTGGTTCGCCGCCGAATGTGGAAAGTGTTGATGCTTCATCCCCATCACCATCGCCATCACCATCTTCGGAACAAGAACTGAAGAAATCATGGCAGTCGTACATATCGGAGGATCTGCCCCGAACGGTGGTTGAATCCACCGATTCTGCCATTCGTTCCGCTCGTTCTTTCCAACTCAATTCCTCCTCCCATCTTCGCACTCTCCAGGTCTCATTCCTCCCCCCCTCTCTCTCTATATATATATACATATACTAGGGGTAGCCCGTGTCGGCACTTTGATGTAATTGAGTAGTCCAATCTTTGGGATAGTGTGTGAGATAGAAGAAAAAAAGTTTGAGAAAGAGAGAAGTAATGAAGGTGAGAAGAGAAGTGTATATTTACATATAGTAGAGAGAACGAGGATTAATTTGAAATTTAAACTACGGACCAAATATCCACCATTCAAATTACAGTGTTCCCTTTTACTTTATTATATAGATATACTAATTAATATATATACTAGGTCGTAATTCGTTCGAAATGCACTACAACCGTTCAAAAAGTATCTTGAATCTCAACCATGTTATTCTTTATCCTATTGTACATTTTTTAGGTTAAAAAATTATCGCTGCTTATATATTATATATATAAAGCTGTGACCAGAACTTTTGGTAGGTATGTGAAATTACAAAATTACTTTGGACGCTTTGAAAATTATAATAAGATGCATTTTATTGCAAGCATGTAATCAGGTTTTTTGTTAGACAATTGAATCATATAGAAAATCATTTGAAGGCTTATTTTAAAAGGAGAAAATATGTAATTTTTCACTGTAATGATGAGACATTTTCAAAATTTTGACGTTTGATTGCTCACTTTTTGTACCAGGAATCAAACATTTTTGCGTTTAAGCTATTTTCTATCTTAGGTGGAAAATACTTTTATGCATCATGCACTTGTATGATGGAACTAGATGGAATAGTTGCCTAAAAAATTAGGCAATCAAACACCCCAAATGATGGAAAAGTATACATTTTCCATGTTTTGCCAAATTTTCCATGGAAACTTTGCCAATCAAACATGCCCAGTAATGCTTAAGTAGGGAATTTAACTCATGGCCTTAAACATAAATACCAAATGTTACTACCACAATGTCAGAAATTATTAGGTATCATATTGTACATGCGTTTAGAAAGTGCACCCAGGCTACGCTCTATGATCAGTATTGCAATGGTGGAGGTGTTGATATGTAAATTATCCAATCTGATGATGAGTAGTTCTTACAGGATGCAATTTTTTTTTTCAAATATTATGTTTATTGCTTGCCATTACCATTTCCATTCATGGTGTTTCTATTGTCTACTAATTTTAGTTCAAGCCTTTTTTAGAGAACTTGCTGAAAATAAGTGAAATTAGACTACTACTATAACATGCTAATTACTTGGACCTATTATTATGCTCTACCGACATTGCACAGAAATTGTCCTATCAAACCTCCGTCCTTGAACAAGGACCTTGTCCCGAAGGTTCATATCATTTCCTATTTTGGTACTAAGAGCTTCCCAATGATTAAATTTATTGTATGATAAGGTAAATATAACCTACTTGGTACATGAAATAGCAGTAGCGCTTAAATATCATAGCGGTAGTGGCGTAGTGCATAAACATCACCTTTCTAACAAAGGCTTGAAAATATCAATCTTTTATAACAAAAAGCGCTTGCCTAGGTGGGTAAAATAAAACTAAATACCATCAGCAATTAATTACTTTCAAAGGGTATTTTGGTCATTAATTAAGAGGCCTTTAGTTTTTGTTTGGGGAAAGGTTGGCAGATGGATATAGCCCGCCAACTAGTTTGGCATTTGACCTTCAAATGCAAATCTGTTTAGCATCCCGGCATTTATTGACAATCTGTCTCGTGTATATTAAGAAACATAGTCATACTCAACTTTATGCACCTATACTACGGAATAGTGTTTTATTATGTTAATGGTTGCTTGCACCCGTAGGATAAATATACATAGTTATCCTACTAGTTGAACCATTGTGGGTGCCTAATACTTGGTTTGGATTTGACCTCATGGTTATCTCCTCATTTAAGTCTGCCAAGAAAAGTCCGATATGTTTTGTAGCCAACCAACCACATGATGGGATAGGCGTTCAAATTCACGCTGATAACCTCAAACACTTCCGGTTTGCTCAATTTTAGACGATCCCTCACCAAGTCTTCTTTGTACCCTGTCCATTCAAATCGGGCTAATAACTCCTACTAAAAATAAAATTTCAATGTAACAATGGAAAAGGTTATTCACATCTCCCCAACCACATCATCGTCAGAAATGCTTAGAAAACTGTCCGTTCAGATCCATAGCCCATGCGCATCCACATTTACCAAGCTCTAAGTTGTTCAACATTTACGTTAGTCACAAAAGTTTGTTCACCTATTACAAAAACTACTATGTGCTTGAAGATTTTTATCCCTGTCTACAACTACAAAGAAGAATAAAATGGAAAAAGGAAAATGTGATTTTCAAAGAGTTGAGGTTATATAGAGTGTCCAGAGATAGAATAGATGTGAGAGATGTATGTGGCCTTGCCCATCTCTCCATTTCCCTCGGAAGTGTTGTTTTTAGGCAAATCTAGTCTCAGTTTAGAGGGTTGGAGTGAAATATCATAAAACAGTGCAACAAGAAGTTAAAGGGTTATAAATGCCCTACCCGTAGCCACATGAGACCAATATTCTGAAGATCGCTAGGCATTCCTCGGGTGGCAGGTGGGACTAGCGCCTAGGGTACTATTCGGGGATTAATCGGCTCTAGGCGGGGATTTTTAGAACTCTGATGAGCACATACAAAAGAGTTTCATGATGATGAGGAAGCAAGCAGTAATCACTTTGTTCATCCATTCCTAATTCAACCACCATACGTTTAGCCAAGTTAACTTTTAACACAGACATACGACCAAACAGCTCTAAGAAATATAAACGAAAAAGAACTTATCTCTCACTCCGTTTTAAGGAACAAGACACTATCATAATAGAAGATGTGATAATCACACCCTCCCTCCACCACTACCATAACAGTGTTTCTCTAGCCTACTGAAACATCTACTGCCAAGGTAACCAAAAAGGGGATAGTGGGTCACCTTCTCTATTGCCTCTTGTCACCTGTATTTTGCCCGTGGTCTCCAATTGATGATCAAATAGTTTGCCGAACTAGCGTATCCCCTCAACCACTTCCTTTTTCTCACCAAAACCCTTCTCCAACAGAAAGTGCCAACTAACCGATCAGATGCCTTTTTCACTGTATTCCTTCTACTCCTAGCATCATCCACCGCCTCATTCGCCACTAAAACCTAGTTGAGATTATGTCCTTTGGACAAATACCCCATGAAAATGAGTTATTTATGTCGCATTGTCACTCTAGCACCTCTTTCAGTATCAAAGCAAGCACCGTTTGGTATGATCTATTAACAAAATCGCCACATGCTAATGGGTCTGAAGTCTTAATTCTAATTGAACTCACTTTGCTAGGTATCAAACGGATATATATCTCATTTATTTTTGCTAGAGAGCACATGATATACATTGTTGGCCTACTACTACTAACTTAAGCTTTTGGAAAAGTTAGTTCCTAACATGGTATCAGAGTGGACCCAGGCCCCCTACCATGTGATCTGTGGGTATTTTGGGTTGTGTTTGTGCAGTTGACAACGTGTTGGAATTGTTTGTGGTGGCTAGCAATGAGCTAGAATTATTTATGTGTGACCTTAGCGTGACAAGGACGCTGGGCCTTTACTGGGAGAGTTCGGCACGATCCACGTTTCCACATCAGTAGTGTAATTAGGAGGTCCTCGGCTAATATGTGGGTTCAATGAACCTAAATAAAAACTTGGGCTAGCCATTTTGGGGGAGAACCCAAGTGGTTACATAAGTTTTAACACTCATAGTACCCATTCCCAAAAAGTTCCTTGAAAAACCTTCCAAAACATTCTCTTTAAGCACATTATAAAATATAATCCTTCTTTCATCTTCCCATATCCCCATCACACTCTACTCCCTATCCAACTCATTCTCTGCCTTGCTAAATTCTTCTTGAGCCAAATATTCTTTTCTTCTCTCTCTCCCTCTCTCTCTCTCTTCCTTCTTGTAAAAACATGAGAAGAATGCTAAGACGTCATTCTCTTACCCCCTCCTCTAAGATTCTCTCATTGTTCATCCTCTATTTGTACATTAACTTACACACTTATCTCCCACTTGCAATTCTCTGGAAGTGTCACATGAACAGTTTTTATCCCATCAACTTCTTGTGTCATCTGCTGTATAAGTGACAAAATTTACAGGATAAAATAAGTTTGAAAATTTTAATTTTGTATACAGCAATATATTTGTTCTTTCCCATCA
>JAKCWG010000937.1:0-110647 GCA_021464415.1 Lonicera japonica
GATATTGTGTATGGAGGTGGCTGATGTGGGGTTATCCTTAAAAAGTAGCATTCTTTTCTCTGTTCTCAATTTTCTATTCTTTGTGATTACTGTTCTGTTTATTTTAATTAAGTGGATATGTTTGCCATTTGCAGCCATTGGTGGTGCAACTGGACAGCTTCTTGAGCAACATGCTCAGGCGTTGGATCAAATTTCTGTGAACTTTCCAGCACTTAAGGTAGTTATTAGGAGGAGTTGATGGAACTTTAAAGGGAAAAGGTAAAAAGGGTATTTTAGGATTTCTGTTTTATTCTCTCTTCTTTTTTAC
This sequence comes from Lonicera japonica, assembly GCA_021464415.1. NCBI lineage: Eukaryota > Viridiplantae > Streptophyta > Magnoliopsida > Dipsacales > Caprifoliaceae > Lonicera > Lonicera japonica. The sequence goes on from JAKCWG010000937.1 coordinate 308, forward strand.
CTACTAGATAAATGAGAACTTCAATCTCTTTCTCCAAGCTCGAAATAACATTATGAAAATCATGAATGAGTATGTTAGCTACTGTCTATTTTGTACAGATTTTTCCATGATTCTTATCTTAATTCAATTTTGCACTCAAATACCTTTTGAACCAAAATAGCAAAGTTACTAGGACTACAATCAATTTTCTAATAAATGAATTTATTCAATAATTGAAGTGTTGTGTACGGTGAATATATTCTTCCGTTGTTATTTAGGTTGTTTAAGTTTTGTATATTCATGACAAATTCACCTATTGCGTGTATGCTACTTATTGTTAACAGTTGGAGAGTGTGTTAACAGTTTTTCATGTGCTTCTTGACTTGCACTTGATCGTTTATTCATTTTGTGGTTTGGTTATGTGAAGACTTACATATTTCTAATTGTCTATGAATCTTGCCTTCAAAAAAAAAAAGTTGTCTATGATTCTTTATCTATATTGAATTTGTTTTGTTAAGTTCGATTATTTGGATGTCTTTGGATTGAATGGTCCAAATGAAGGTTATACACTAGTATTTAGGTTAGTTGGTGAGGTTAGTGCTTGCATCCACTAGAAGCTAACTCTTGGAGTTAATTTTTAGGTGTTGAGCATTTTCTTTTTTGCCAATAGGTCATGGGAATTATATCATTGATGGGGAAATAAGTGTATGAATACTTAAAATTGGCCCTTTTGTAAGATTATGATACCAATTGATTCCAACTCTTGTTTTGTAAGATTTTGTTCATATTTGATTAGCTAAGTATTAAATCGAATTTTAGTTATAATTTTTGTTTCTTTTGTGTTTTTGGCTGAGTCGTCCCAAGATTTTTTTGACGCGGCATGAGAAAAGATTGTTTCTTTCTTCTTTTTTTTTGTAGATGTGTAATATTCAATATTTTTTTGATGAATTCTAGGAATGAGTAAAATATTTGGAGTTTTTGAGTTGTATGGTTTTGATAATATTTAGTCAATATATGCATATGTATGTGTGTCAATATTTTTTTTGTTCACTAATTTTTTATTTTTATTTTAAATTCTAGCTTATTTTGGCTTTTCTTATATATATATATATGTATGTGCATGTATATGTGTACCATTTACAACAGCTTATAGGTGTGGTGTATAGTCATTTACCTCGTTTTTTAAGTGTGTTATTGTGTCTTTTTTTACCATATTTATTTGAATCTTTATGACATTGTCAATTGCAATGGTTGCTGGTGTGCTGAAAAGCGTGGTAATTAAATAGCTATTTACAACACATTTTGACCGTGATAAGTGAGCTTTTTTTTAGTAGTAGTAAAAGACGCATTATTGTATTTTGACTAGAGACAGCTGGATGAAACTTTATGAATGGGGTGGAAGAAAAATAAATTTCATAGACGAAAGTGAAAAGCAGTCAAACTTCATGGGGGTAAAATGCATTTAACTCTAATAATATTACAACCACCATAACAATAATAATAATAATATATGATACGGACATCAAATTTGTGTTCATTTGAATTAAATTTACGATTTTTTTTGATATGATTTGCAGTTTGATTTTTTTTTCTTATATTTCAGATCTATACTATATATAGAACTGAAATTTTAACTGAATTTACGTTTAAGAGAAGAAGATGAATATGATTGATTTCAACCCAAAACGTTCTGCTTGGCAAAACTACTACTTATTTTTCATTTCTTAGACCATATAAGAAACATAATTCACGTTCAAAGGATAAACAATCCACCGTAAGGCCGAACATTGGATGTATCCCGTGAATTGCCTGAATCAAAAGAAAAAAAATATTAAGAACAAGGCAGATTTATCATATCGGATTGATCACTTGCGTCTTCCTCCTCATCGCTATAATCAACTGCTATAACCAAATTAGATTCCTCATCATCAATGGTTGTGATCGCGTCGTCGGCATGAGCTAACAAGAAGCAACTGCAAAAATCTTCAAACAGCTTCTTAAGAATGCTGTTATTCCAATCATCCCTCTTGCTTTTAAGATTTTGTTGATCTTGTATTTCTTTAGCCATTTATGAAATAATTGGTCGATTAACTTTAACAAACATACAAACACACTTTATACAATTGTGTTCTTTGAGAGAATTTATACACACTTACTGCATCAAAGGAATATATGGACACTTTTTTTTTAATTCAAACTTGCTTTTCAAATTACTTTAAACAAAAGAGAAAAATATATGATCATTGATCTGGCAAAATGGACGCAAATTTTCTTCCATAGACAATGCACCCCTATAATTCTATTGCTGGTAAAAGACATGCACATTTGAAAGAGGTTAAAATATAGGGTTTGGAAATAAATATTAGTGTATTGTTTACTCTCATAAAAATAAGAAGTGCCTAATTCATATATTTTCCAAATTATTAAACATAAAGTATAGCAGTATAGAAGCTTGCCTCAGAGGTAGTGACAATTTTTCATAATCATCATATGTAATTCTGATAATACGTGCAATTAGGAACATCACCGGCAATATGGACACTTATGTTATTAATTTAATACAATATATATATATATATAAAAATTATTGGATTTGACTTGACTTAATAATTGGATACAACTGTTATAGCCATGGCACCGTGTTAGATAAAAAAAATCAAATATTCAAATCACGTCAATGACTTTTTTTAACGTTTACTTGGACCAATAATTTTAGGTGGATAAAAATATTTGACATAAAAATTGATATATCAAACATAGTCACTATGTATTGGTTAAAATAATCATATCACATTTCGTTTTAATCAATGAGTGATTGATATATTGATATGTCAGTTTTTTATGTCAAATTTTTATATCCATGTAGAATTACTTCATTTTTTATTTTGGGTTCAATATTAGCTTGTCCCGACTACGGTTATAGTATCGGTCACTATGGTCATTGTTTGTCACCATAGAGCTTCTCGACAAATCATAGCATAAAATTCCTCTATGTTAAAGATTGGGCCCTTCTGTATAACTTTACCCTAGATTTGTTCGAGTTCGTTATCCAAACCGACAAGAAAAATATGGACCTTGAAACGTCGAATTGATTTTTTGTAGGACTCCACATCTTTTGGACTCTCCATGACCACTTTTATCACGGTGATCTAATTCACTAAATATCTCAATCAATTCGCCGTAAAACTCAGTCAGTGGTCTTATTCGTTGTTTGGCAATGAAAGCCCATTGGTTGAGAGAGAAAACTTACAACTCATTAGTCGTCATAAAAAGCGGTAACTAAAGATTTCTAAATTTCTCATTCTGTAAGAACACGGATAGAGCATTTCATGATTGCCGGTTTTATTGACATGAAGAGCCAGCACTTCACTCTCTAATTATTTGGCTGTCATTTGTAATATTCTGGAGTCCCCACTTCGGGAATTGGAGTGGAACCACGAATAAATGAGAACTTTTATTTTTTTCGTAATATGCATCTCCATCAATTAGGACCATATATCATAGTTGGTTTTGTCTAGAAGGATATCAATGTTGAATGATGATCCCTCGATTTTAATGATGATTGGAAAGTGTGAGAATCCGCAAATGCGACCCCCTGGTCTCGTCCCCGTTCGTTGGGCGTCTGAAGCGTCGGAAGGGATTCCGTCGCTCCATTTGCTTGAAGTTGTTCGATGATTCATATCGGGTATCCCTACGTCTACTCTAGATGCAAAGGGGTTCGTTCAGAGTCGCCAGTACGTTTTACGAGAAAACGGACAAAAAGGTTGTGTAAGGGGAAAGGCTACAGATGAGCCTTCCTTTACACATTTGTCTACGAAACCAGGGTTCTATAGGGTTCGGAAACTATATTACGGTTTGGGAAGGTGTTAAGCACCCATTCCGCCCTTTCGGTCTCTAGTGGTCTTATATGTTTATTCTATGTTGAAAAACTTTGATGCTTTTACTGACAGTCTACTACTTTTCAAGTGAAAACCCTAATTTCTAGGGAAAACGGGAAAGGGATGAAAACCTTTGTGTTCCGAGATCCGATGTTTTATTATTAAAAGATGTAAATACAAATGGCAAAACCTTTTATTTTGAAAGAGTATCCCGTATTATTTCCTCAGATAATAACGGTTTTCTCGTGTTGTGTTTACTTTTGTAAAAGTTCGAATCTATATCGGGACTGATTTAATATGGAACTAGAACTCTTTGAGGAGAGTTGTCAGACACGTCGCAGTCTATAGATAAGACAGGATATGTTGATTTTAATTCCTAGACAAGTCGTATCAGTCCGGGTTTTGAAAACAGAATTTTATCCGAACGATGACGTACTTATTCTTCTGGTTTTGCAAATGATTTTATCAGGGTCTTTTGTTTTGAAGATGGTAGACTATTTATAACTTGGCAATAAGTTTATTCAAATAAAACGTGGACAAAATAACATAAATAAAACAAGTACACAGATAACCTATTTAATTACCAGAAGAAACTTTATTTACCTTCCCGACGAGAATAATAATAATAAGAAAGAGAATATAATACGGCAGAGATATCTCCGGCGATAACAATCTTCTCCTTCTTCAGATATTTCCGAGAATTCGATTCCAGAGACGGGACACGTCGGGTGTCGGGAATAGATTCGATAATTCTTCAGAGATAAGATGATAATATAAAATGCTTGATAAAATCAGACTAAAAGCTCCAGATTTTCTAGATTCAAACTGCTGCCCTTAACCCCTTGGGGGTGTTGGTCTATTTATACTGCTCGGGGAAGATTGTCGCGCGACATTTCCCCAAAAAAGTCAAGTGTCGCGCGACATAACAGATATGTCGCGCGACATTCCTGTATGTCGTGCGACAAACGGCTGAAGTGATGGGTCCTGACACTGTGATGTGTCAGAAAGTTGTTGGTCGGGTGTAGAGAGGGATTGTCGCGCGACATGATGGGATTGTCGCGCGACATTCCAGTGATTGTCGCGCGACAATGTGATATGTCGTGCGACAATCCTTGATAAAAATAGGTTTGTCGCGCAACAAACCCCCCCGGGGTAGTTTCGGGTGCTCGGGTGGGTCCCGAACTCGAAGAAGAACAGTAGTTCTCGTAGGTCGTTAGGGTTCTTGCGGGGGTCACGGATCGGGGTGTCTACAGACCCTCTCGACTCAAGCTCCTTGCTTGCAAGGAATTGAGGCGACTGGAAGAGACCATGATTCATGGCTCCCGCATGAACTCTAAAGAAGTGTTTATATATAAAAAAAAGTGCTCGTGAGTGCCTCCGGAGAGGGCTTTGTGTTTGGTTTTGCCTCCTGGAGAGGGCTTTTGTTACCTCATTGCCTCTCTCGAGGGCTTTGACTTGTTCCACTTACCTCGGATGGGAGGACTACCATTGATCTTTTTTGCGCCTCAGGTGGGAGGACTACCATTGCGCCTCAGATGGGAAGACTACCGTTTTGCCTCTCTGGGAGGGCTTCACCTCAGGCGGGAGGACTACCGTTGTGCCTCTCTGGGAGGGCTTCGCCTCAGGTGGGAGGACTACCGTTGTGCCTCTCTGGGAGGGCTTCGCCTCAGGGGGGAGGACTACCGTTGTGCCTCTCTGGGAGGGCTTCGCCTCAGGTGGGAGGACTACCGTTGTGCCTCTCTGGGAGGGCTTCGCCTCAGGTGGGAGGACTACCGTTTGTGCCTCTCTGGGAGGGCTTCGCCTCAGGTGGGAGGACTACCGTTGTGCGTCTCTGGGAGGGCTTCACCTCAGGGGGGAGGACTACCGTTTGTGCCTCTCTGGGAGGGCTTCCCCTCAGGGGGGAGGACTACCGTTGTGCCTCTCTGGGAGGGCTTCGCCTCAGGTGGGAGGACTACCGTTGTGCGGGAGGACTACCGTTGTGCCTCTCTGGGAGGGCTTCGCCTCAGGTGGGAGGACTACCGTTTGTGCCTCTCTGGGAGGGCTTCACCTCAGGTGGGAGGACTACCGTTGTGCCTCTCTGGGAGGGCTTCACCTCAGGGGGGAGGACTACTGTTGTGCCTCTCTGGGAGGGCTTCGCCTCAGGTGGGAGGACTACCGTTGTGCGGGAGGACTACCGTTGTGCCTCTCTGGGAGGGCTTCGCCTCAGGCGGGAGGACTACCATTGAAGCCCTCAGGTGGGAGGACTACCGTTGTGCCTCTCTGGGAGGGCTTCGCCTCAGGCGGGAGGACTACCGTTGTGCCTCTCTGGGAGGGCTTCGCCTCAGGCGGGAGGACTACCGTTGTGCCTCTCTGGGAGGGCTTCGCCTCAGGCGGGAGGACTACCGTTGTGCCTCTCTGGGAGGGCTTCGCCTCAGGCGGGAGGACTACCGTTTGTGCCTCTCTGGGAGGGCTTCGCCTCAGGTGGGAGGACTACCGTTGTGCCTCTCTGGGAGGGCTTCGCCTCAGGCGGGAGGACTACCATTGAAGCACTCAGGGGGGAGGACTACCGTTTGTGCCTCTCTGGGAGGGCTTCCCCTCAGGGGGGAGGACTACCGTTGTGCCTCTCTGGGAGGGCTTCGCCTCAGGCGGGAGGACTACCGTTGTGCCTCTCTGGGAGGGCTTCGCCTCAGGCGGGAGGACTACCGTTGTGCCTCTCTGGGAGGGCTTCGCCTCAGGTGGGAGGACTACCGTTTGTGCCTCTCTGGGAGGGCTTCGCCTCAGGTGGGAGGACTACCGTTGTGCCTCTCTGGGAGGGCTTCTAGATCTGTAAGAAGAAGGAAATTGCCTCTGGGAGGACTTTCATGAGTAACTTTTGTGTTCTCGTGAAATTTAATTTGTCTCTCTTTAGACTGCTAGAGTGAGAGAGAGAAGTTTCCGTGAGGGTGAAAAGAGCTCCTCGAGGTCTAATCTTGTCTGAACGTCCGCTTTCCTATATCTTTCTTGAATCTTGTTCTCATGTTTTCCTCGAGTGAGGGTACTTCCTCAGAAGACAGTCTTTGATTTCTTTTTGCTTTCCGCAGCGTGATGATTCGAGGATTTTCCAAACCATCTCTTTTGTATCGTGCTGAAAAGAAAATTTGTTGAAAGCTCAATCTCTGATCTCTGTTTTCTTATCAGTTCTCTGTTTTGGTGGGCCCACATCGTTTTCTGTTTTTCGATGCCCTTATTTCTCCCTCTTCTTGGGAAAGACTTTTCCTGGCCCTCTCTGTTTTTGACCAGGAGTCTTTTTATCCCTTTATCGTGATCAGGAGCCTTACTCACCTAAAACGAAGCCCTGAGCCGGTTAGGCCTAGCTGTCACTTTTGGTGTGGCTCTCCCTGCCACTCCGCATTTCTGTTTCTCTCGCTCGTTTTGGGCGCTCATGCGGGTTTCTTATCTTTTCTACTCTTTCAATTTTTTCTATTCCCGTCTTATTTCGCTATTCTGCGTTTTCTTATTGATGGTTTCGTTCCTTCTATGAGATCAGAGACTACTTTTAATCGTGGCGTTCTGTTCTCGCATTTTTTTGGAGAGATGATTTGGAAGTTTTCTCTTTGAAATCTTTATCATGGGTTAGCAATTTTTTTCGAAAACTGCTCCTCGAAAGCCCTCCTGCAGGAGATAAAAATGAGAAAAGGGTCAAAAAATCAGGGGAGATGGGAGATTGTCGCGCGACACTTCGGTGGGGAGGTCTTTGTCGCGCGACAAACTGACCCACTATATAAGCCTCCTGCTGAGCTCATTCCACCTCATTCTCTCCTTTCTCTTTCTCTCTCTAGCTCTCATTCTCTCTTCTTTTCTCTTCTCCCAAGCGCGGAAGCTTTGCCGTGTTTTCGACTTTTCCGACCTTTTCACATATATTCTACCTATACCGATGGACCCTGCTCATCCCGACCGACTGGAGGGTGACCAGGAGGAGGTCACCTTTACTGATGCTCAGGGCGTTCTCCGCTGCAGCCCTCATCACGACGACTGGGCGGACTTGGACTGGTACGATGAGGATGGGATAGACCGCGGTCGGGCGGTGGTCTATCGGGATGCTATCCGAGCTGCTCCGATCCCGGATGTCCCGTGGCTCTTGATGGAGCCTGTCTCTCACGAGATTCGTCGTCGATCTCTGGTATGTCTTCTTTCGTGCATTTATCTGTTCTGCTTCTTGTCGTTTCCTGTGATTCCTCTTAGTTTTTAGGAAAAATACATAATCTACCCCTATAACCATATAACTCTCATAATTACACCAAAGTACCCTCAGGTTTGGAAAATTACATAATTTACCCCTATAGCCCTATAACTCTCATAATTACACCAAAGTACCCTCAGGTTTGGAAAATTACATAATTTACCCCTATAGCCCTATAACTCTCATAATTACACCAAAGTACCCTCAGGTTTGAAAAATTACATAATTTACCCCTATAGCCCTATAACTCTCATAATTACACCAAAGTACCTGCAGGTTTGGAAAATTACATAATTTACCCCTATAGCCCTATATCTCTCATAATTACACCAAAGTACCCTCAGGTTTGGAAAATTACGCAATTTACCCCTATAGCCCTATAACTCTCATATTTACACCAAAGTACCCCCAGGTTTAAGAAAATTACATAATTTACCCCTATAGCCCTATAACTCTCATAATTACACCAAAGTACCCTCAGGTTTAGGAAAATTACATAATTTACCCCTATAGCCCTATAACTCTCATAATTACACCAAAGTACCCTCAGTTTTAGGAAAATTACATAATTTACCCCTATAGCCTTATAACTCTCATAATTACACCAAAGTACCCTCAGGTTTAGGAAAATTACATAATTTACCCCTATAGCCCTATAACTCTCATATTTACACCAAAGTACCCTCAGGTTTGGAAAATTACATAATTTTCCCCTATAGCCCTATAACTCTCATAATTACACCAAAGTACCCTCAGGTTTAGGAAAATTACATAATTTACCCCTATAGCCCTATAACTCTCATATTTACACCAAAGTACCCTCAGGTTTGGAAAATTACATAATTTTACCCCTATAACCCCATAACTCTCATATTTACACCAAAGTACCCTCAGGTTTGGAAAATTACATAATTTTACCCCTATAACCCCATAACTCTCATATTTACACCAAAGTACCCTCAGGTTTGGAAAATTACATAATTTTACCCCTATAACCCCATATTCGTTCTCTTGTCTGCAGTGGGTTGGCCGGGGTTGGGGTTCCCCCAACACTATATCTTCGGAGTGGCGACGGGCACCGGCCCCTGTCCAGGAGTTGATTCTTGCGACTCTTTTTGGCTCCCTCTTTGACGCCCTTCCGGAGCGGGTTTCTAGGGCGGCAGTTTTGGTGTCGGCACTGGCTTGCCATTGGTGGGATACTACTCATACTTTCCATTGGGGCTGGGGCGAGATGACGATGACACCCCTCGATCTTTTTGCTCTGATCGGGATTCCTTCAGGGGGGTCCCCATTCAGATCGATGTCCCTTTGCGTCTGACGGCAGAGGGTATTGTTAGCGCACTTGGGTGGTTTCCGGAGCGACGGAGTTCCGGTGACACGATTCCTCGGGGTGTCTTGGTTACGCGGCTAGCCACAGAGAGAGCTAGGCTAGTTGCTTCAGGGGTTCCTATGACCCGTCAGGAGGCGCGCCAGTATGCCCGCGTCCTTCTTCTACTGACGCTCCATGATTTATTCGAGGCTCGTGGTGGGGACACGGCTCATCTTTGGTGGTTGCCCTATCTTCGGGACTTCAGCCTCATGTTTGACTATGACTGGGGAGGCTTCGTTCTTGCAGTTCTCTATGATGCCATGGACCAGGTCTCTCGTCATTTAGCCCTGAACCTCAAGGGCTTTTCTCTGCTATGGGAGGTACATACTTTAGTCCTTTCGTCTTTGCTTCAGTTCTTTGCATATTACCTGTTTGATCATCGCTGATTTCTTTTATCTTTCCTTTTCAGAGTTGGTTTGTTGCTTATACCCGCCTGGGTCGCGCCCAGGTAGATCTCCTCGTTGAGAACGAGGACCAGTTCCCTTTTCTCCGCCGATTCATTGCGGGGAACTACAGGGCTCCCTATGTATACTAGATTCGGGAGACCGGAGCTGCTGCTGTCCACGACCTGCGGGAGGAGCAGGTAAATATTTTTAGTTTTTCTTGCTTTTCAATAGATAGAGTATATATAAATTACTGAAAAATGAAAACTTTTTCTCTTTTCAGATTGAGTGGGCCCCTTGGGGTGATCTGGGTCTCCATTATGGGTATGGCCGCGCTCTGACTGCCTCGAGGACTAGGCGACTTATCCGGGATGAGTACGGCCTTCTCTTCTACTTGGGCGAGAGGGTCATTCGCCAGCACACGCCGTCCCAGTGGCCTCGTGTTCCATTATTTCCCCCTGTTCTGATGAGGCGGACGGGCGAGATCGATCCGGTGACGGTGCAGGCCTTGGTCGACGGTCTCGGCTTCCAGACGTTTGTCGAGGACGGAGACTACGCCGTTTTTGCTGCCCGTTACCTGATGAGGGAGCCGAAGGGGACTCGGGGACGGGTTTTTTATGAGAGGTACCGGGCATTGGGAGGTGATCCCCATTACATACGGGGACAGACCCATTTAGCTAGAGCGGTTCCGGGTCACTTGCCTCCTGTCCCCGATCAGAGGGACAACATTCCGGATTCTGAGGACGAGGATCCTGAGGGAGAGAGGGATGTTCCTGCTGCGGCCAAGGGCGGTGGTCGGCCAGAGGGTGAGGGAGGTGATGCTACAGCTGTTCCGGAGCCGTCACATCAGGCGACACCTGTGAGGGAGCAGCGTGCTGAGGGTTTCGAGTTTCCCACCGGCCCTTCTGTGTCTCCGGGGGTCCTTTTTGCTGCTGCTGAGGGGAGAGCGGGATTGTCGGAGAGGTCTTGGGAGCCTGCGGACCTAGGGGCAGACTACGAGCAGTTCGGGCGGACTCCTCCAGCTGCGGTGGCTACTCCTTCTAGTGGGGTACCTCCTTTGAGGGCGACGGCCATAGTGGATCCTCCGGGGGTCCGCACTTACGCCACATTGACTCCTCTCCCGGCGACTGTCATGGGTCCACCTGCCCGATCTCCAAGTTTCGGGGGTTCTTCATCCCGGCCCCCCTGTTCCCGATCCGTGAGGAGGGCGGGTCCACTTCTGCTGGTGTTCCGGCGGGGTTATCTACTCCGTGGGTAGATCTACCCCCACTTCCCAGGGATATCTCTTACGTTGGTGCTGGATTACGTTGATATCCCGTCCCGGAGTACCCTCTTCCTGAGGATACTTTTGACTATCTGGGTGGTCGCCCTGATGACGAGGTACTTTCTTTTACCTTCTCTTGATACCATTATGTATATCTCTATCCATTTTGACTGTGCTGATTATCTTTATTTTTCTTTTTTACAGAGAGTGAGCATACGGGTGGCAGATTTACGGGCCTGGCATGCCCAGTATCTTTACAGCTGGAACCTGCTCCAGTATGTTGGTCGAGACCCTCCAGCCTACATGCGTGACTACCAGAGGGCTATTGATGTCTCCCTACGGCCGGACGACCCCCTGACTTCCCCCCGTGCCCGGACGGATTCTCGGAGGAGCAGTAGTCGGACTTCCAGGCGTTCTCGATCGTCGGTGATTCATCCTACGGCACCGGTCCAGTCCACGGGGCCTTCTCAGGCGGCGGTTCCTCCTGTTCCTGGCGTCCCAGTTGTTGATCTTACTCCCGAGGAGGGCTCGGGTGATAGTGGGAGCGTGTCAAAACGCGCCCGAGTAGATTAGTTTTCCCTTTCTGCACTTAGTGTTAGTTTTGGACAGATATGTATTTATTTTAGACATGTTTAGACAGATATTAAAAAACTGTTCTTTTATTGGATTTATAAAATAACTTTATCTGTGTTTGGTTATACTTTTATTCTCTGTGTGTGAAAGATAGATACATATATATATATAAGAGTTGGCGACTTAGAAGTCATACCTTGTAGTGTAGTGATACTCTTCCTGAAAAAAAGAACAAAGTGAGAATAAAGAAAGCATCAAAAAAATGATTCTTTTGGCAAAAATGACTGCTATGTGTAAGAAAAACCAAATTAGGGTGACCCCAAAGGGGTTTGTCGCGCGACAATCCCTCCTGGATATGGGTTTGTCGCGCGACAAACAGGCACAGGTCCCTCTTTTTTGCTATAAATAACCCATCTTCCTTCCTTCATCCCCACACCTTCCAAAAATGTCTTCTTATTGCACAAAATCTGATTTTTCTTATGCCAATGCTCGAGATGCTTTGATATCTTCCGAAAATGGTCTGAACTTTGGTGCCTTCAGCCCTTTAGCGGGTTGGTGCCATCGTCCTGTCGATTTTTCCTTTCTGTTAGGTGCTTTGTATTTCTAGAGTCCTACGGACCATCTCTTCCGCTTTGGACTAGATGAGCTCTGTCCAACCTATGAGGAGTTCTCCTGGATGTTACGTTCTGACGTTCGTCTCCCGATGGCAGTTCCTATAGAAGAAATTGGTCCCCGCGACATGCTAATTGCTTTGTTAGCCATTCCCCAGGCGGCCTGTGATGGTTTCATTTCTGACGGACTTCTTGACCTCCATAAAATGGTGAGGTTCTTTCATCGTTATGAAGATAGGGCCTCTTATAGCGTGGGGCGTACTGCAGCGGCCCTGATTTGCCTAGTTTCTAATATGCTGCTGGTGACGGGTTCTTCCCGTGTTGATCCGACTATCCTGAGTCTGATTTACCAAGCTAGAAATGGGGAATCTATAGTGCCGATCATTCTTGCAGAGACCCTGAATGGTCTTGATGATGTTCAACGGGGGGCCTCGCCCTTCTTCCGGGGGAGTCCACGTCTGCTATATATGTGGCTGCTGGAGCGCTTTCGATCGGTGGGTTTCAACGAAGTTTGGCTCGACAATCCGACTCATTTCTTCCATCGGCCTCTCTTTGGTGCTTTGACCATGTCTTCCTCTGATTGGACAGTGTGGTTTTCGGAGAACTTTCGGGCTATCCGGTGGAACATTCCTTGGTGGAAGCTGAGGGCGATGGTACTTAGTACTGGGGGTCAGAACTACGTTCAGCTCTGTGGGCTCTGATTTACTTCCTTTTATCTCCCTGGGCGTCTTCTTCGGCAGTTTAACATTCCTCATGAGGTTCCCCTTGGTCTGAACAACTTCTCTTCTGAGTCTAAATTTGTGACCCCACATGTTTCTTTATCGGTAGAGAGGATGTGGCGTGCTCGACTGACTCGTCAGTTCAACTATGACCGTTTTGGTATTACCCGGCCCCTCCGGGCTGATATCATCCGCTCTTGCTGGCAATCTCTGGAAGGAGAACTGATCGACGACCCTTTTCAAATGGAGTGGTTCCGGTTTATGGATACTGAGGCTACTGATGATAACGTTGTCTTTGCGTATCAGATCTTGGATGAAGCTCGGATCGACTTGGCTACTGAGGACCCAGTGTGGCCGACCCCTAGGGATTAGTTTCTTTTGTATTGTTATGTCTCCTTTGTAACTTTCGGTGTTCTGAACCACCTTTTAATAATATATGAGGGACTGTTTGTGGGAAATAAATTTATTTACAAGGTTTAAACCGGGCCTGAAGTCACTTCTCAGGTTGCCTACGTTCCCCTTTTTGATTTTCACAAAGAACAAGAAGTTTTGAGTAGGGGCTCAGGTTTACGTAGTTCTTATTACATGTCACACCTATTGATAATACTTCTTCAGTCGATCCATGTTGACTGGTGAATGTAGTAACTGTCCATCCAAATCAGTGAGTATAGCGGCACCTCCTGTATCGATTTCTTTGACGATGTACGGCCCTGTCCACTTCTACCCGAACTTACCCCTCGGATCTCTGGCTGGTTCTCGAATTTCTTTCAATACAATATCGTTCTCATTGATAACTCGAGTCCTCACCTTCTGGTTAAATGCTCGAGCGATTCTCTTCTGATACCCCTGATGGTGGTATGCGGCTTTCAATCTCTTTTCATCTAGTAGGGCTAGCTCGTTATAACGTGCCTGGACCCACTCCAGTTCATTGACTTGATTTTCTAGCATTACCCTGAGGGAAGGGACTTCTAACTCAACAGGGAGGACTGCTTCCATCCCGTATGTAAGAGAGAACGGGGTTGCCCCGGTGGAGACCCTCTCGGTGGTGCGGTATCCCCACAAAGCATAAAGTAATTTCTCAGGCCAGTCTCGACAGGTGTCGGTCATCTTGCTTAGGATATTCTTCAGATTTTTGTTGGCGGCTTCTACTGCCCCATTGGTTTGTGGCCTGTATGGTGAAGACCTGTGTCTGGTAATACCGTATTCTTCCATGACGGTATTAGCTTCTCCTTCAAAGTGGGTGCCGTTATCTGAGATGATCTCGTGTGGGACCCCATATCGGCAAACAATATTCTTTTTGATGAATCGAGCTACTTTCTTGGCATCCAGGGTCTGGTAAGATTCGGCTTCTACCCATTTGGTAAAGTAGTCGATGGCCACTAGTATGAATTCATGGCCGTTGCTGGCTTTGGGCGAGATTTTCCCAATAACGTCGATTCCCCAAGTTACGAAAGGCCAGGGAGCCGTCATGGTGTACAGCTCTCTTGGAGGAAGCTTTTGAGACTTAGCAAAAATTTGGCACTTGTGACAACGGCGTACGTGGTTAGCGCAGTCGGTTTGCAGGGTAGACCAGAAATAACCTTGTTTGATGATTTTGTGGGCAAGTGTATGTCCGCTCATATGAGGTCCGCAATCGCCCCCATGTATCTGATCCATCATTCTGACTGATTCTTCTTCGGTGAGGCACTGAAGATGTGTCCCGTCGTAGTTCCTTTTATATAACCTTTCGGCACAAAGTATGAACCCTGATGCTAATCTTCTGAGCGTGACCCGTGTTTTCTTGTCTGTTTTCTCAGGATACTGATGGTTCTTCAACAGGTTCCAGATATCGTAAAACCAAGCGGTTGAATCCCCTTCCCCTTCATTCTCTACCTCCAAGGCCGTGCAGTGTGCTGGTTCTGACTTCTTCTGCACTGTAAGAGTTATTTCTTCCATTCCTTCCGGGATATCGATCATAGATGCCAGGGTTGCCAGTGCATCAGCAAAACTGTTCTGAGACCGGGGGAGATAGTAAAACTCCGCATGCTTGAACTTTCCCGCGATATCCTCCAGTCGGGCGAGGTAAAGGACTAATTTCTCATCTCTGATCTTCCATTCTTTCAGAACCTGGTGGACCACTAATGCTGAATCTCCGTATACCTGTATCCTCTTTATACCCCTTTGAAGAGCGATCTCTAACCCGAGTATGCAGGTTTCATATTCAGCCATGTTGTTGGTGCAGAAGAAGTCCAGGCGATATGATACTGGGGAGTGAGTTTGGTCTGGAGAGACTAACAGGATACCTATCCCGTTTCCATTCCGATTGGCGGCCCCGTCAAAGTATAACTTCCAGTCTTCATCGATCTCGACATTCATGATGGTTTCGTCTGGGAACTCGGCTTCTTCTAGCACGTCCCCCAATATTGGATTGTGGGCCAGGTAATCAGCTATGATCTCGCCTTTGACTGCCTTCTGGGTCATGTAGGTGATGTCGAATTCGGAGAGTAAAAACAGCCATTTTGCCATTCAGTTTGAGAGAACCGGTTTCTCGAAGAGGTATTTCAACGGATCAATCCGTGATGCCAGGATGACTGAGAAGACTAGCATGTAGTGTCGTAGTTTCTGCGTTACCCAGACGAGAGCGGTGCATGATTTCTCCAATGGTGTGTAGTTTATCTCAAATGGGGACAGTTTCTTGCTGAGGAAGTAGATGGCCTGCTCTTTCCGGGTATCAGTCAGGTGTTGGGCTAGCATTGCTCCCGCGGCTGAATCAGTGACGGTTAGGTATAAAATTAAAGGTAGTCCGGTTTGTGGTGGGGCTAATACTGGGGGGTTGGAGAGATATTCTTTGATTCTATCAAAAGCTTCCTGGCACTGATCGTCCCACTCTCCCGGTGAAGATTTCCTCAGGAGTTTGAAGATTGGCTCGCAAGTCTGAGTGAGCTGAGAGATGAACCTACTGATGTACTGCAGATTACCCAAAAATCCCCGGACTTCTTTCTCAGTACGAGGTTTAGGCATTTTTTGGATAGCTTGAACCTTGGCAGGGTCTACCTCGATTCCCCTCTTACTGACAACATAACCTAGGAGTTTTCCCTTGGTCACCCCGAACACACATTTCTGCGGATTGAGTCTCATCTGGTACTGGCGGAGCCGGTCGAAGAAGGTTCGCAGGGTTGGTATGTGACCTTCCCGCTCCTTTGATTTGATTATCATGTCGTCCACATACACCTCTACTTCTTTATGGATCATATCGTGGAAAATAGCGGTGGCTGCTCTCTGATAGGTTGCCCCGGCGTTCTTCAGCCCAAATGGCATAACGGTGTAGCAGTATGTTCCCCATGGTGTGATGAATGCCGTTTTCTCCTGGTGATCCGGGTGCATTTTGATCTGGTTATACCCGACAAAACCATCTACAAATGACTTTAGGGAGTGGTTGGCAGTGTTATCGATTATCAAATCGATGTTGGGCAATGGGAAATCGTCTTTCGGACAAGCCTTGTTAAGATCCCGGTAATCCACACATATGCGGACCTTCCCATTTGCCTTTGGAACGGGCACAATGTTGGCTAACCATGAAGGGTAATCGATCACCCGCAAAAACCCTACACTTAGTTGTTTCATCACTTCTTCCTTTACTTTCAGGGACCATTCTGGCGTAAGTTTCCTTAACTTTTGCTTGACAGGTCTGAACTCCGGCTTGGTATGTATCTCGTGCATGACTATCTGACTGTTCAATCCTGGCATATCCGCATAAGACCAGGCGAAGACATCCACATACTCTTTTAGAGTTTGTGTGAATTCCTCTTTTTCAGTTTCATTCAAGCTTGTCCCAATACGGACCTCATTTCTTTCCTCTTCTGTCCCGAGGTTAATTTTAAGAGTGTCTCCTTCCTCGCTCTGTATACGCTGTTCCTCCCGTTCAGGGTGTTCGTTTAGTCTTTCTAACTCCTTATAAGCTATTACAGAATTACAAATAACAGGATAACGCAAAATAGAGTCTTCTTCATTGATAATAGTGTTTACAGGTACAAGTTTAAAAAGTAAATCTAGGAGTGGCTCTTTCCTAGCCTTACTCTCACTCTCACCTCTCACCCTTACAATTTCACCCTTTTCCCCTTTTCTTTGGTAGTCTGGATCAGCGTGTATCAGGTGTACAGGGTCATCCCTTGGCTCGTCATCCCCTAGAGCCATGATGTCAAAGAGATCTCCGATCATTTCTTCCTCCTCATCCTTCTTGTCTTCATTTTCTTCTTTCAACCCGATTGTCAATTTGGTGGAGAAACTGTGTTCGATGCTTTCCTTGACATATAGGTCCTCTTCATAGAAGATTTCCCATCCTGGTAGGTTCTCTCCGTCGCTGTTTCTCCAAGGTTCCTGAAAACCGCAAAAGGGGAAGTCTTCTCCTTATTTGACAAAAAACCTGTTCAAGGAGCTGAAACTCGGATACTGATGCCCCCGGCCCCCTTTTTACTGATCGTCTTCCTCAGTGTGTTGGTACCCCAAACCTTCCCTCTCGTACCTCGCTACTGGTTCCAAGGCTTGAAGTAGTCCTGGTTGTCCCATTCCCAGACTGGCTCCAGGCAAGTATTTCATCATTCTCAACATATTTGTAATCTTGGTGCTGAGACCGGGGATATTGTCAGGGGGAAGATACTTGATTATCTGGGTGCTGAGAGTTTGTACTTGAGGCTCGTAAGAAAAGCCTCCCAACTGTATGCTCTGGCTCCCGATTCCCAAAACTGGTAACTCCAGATCTGCCAAGGTCCTTTCAGGATCTCCTTGGATGGTAATTATGTTCCCTTCAAACGGTATCTTGATCTTTTGGTGTAAGGAGGAGGGGAGTGCTCCTATGTCGTGTAGCCATGCTCTTCCCAGCAGGAGGTTAAAACTGGAGGGAATGTCTATGATTTGGAAATCGGCCGGAAAGTTTCCGGGACCGACCATGAGATCTAGCTTTAGAGAACCCAGAACGGCCCTTCTGGTATTGTCGTAGGCCCTGACAGTCACGGCGGATGGAGAAAGTTCTGAATCCAAGATACCCAGGCATCTAGCGGTCTTCAAGGGGCAGACGTTTATGGTTGACCCATTGTCGATAAGGACTTGTGGCAAAATCTTCCCTCGGGTTCGGACGGTGATATGGAGAGCCAGGCTGTGTTTCCTCCCCAATGGAGACAGATCCTCATCCGAAAATGACAGACTTCTTTGGACTGTAAGTGACCCGATCATGTTTGGCAGTTGTTCGGGTGTGGAGTCCGGTGATATCACGGCCTCGTCCAGAAGTTTGATGAAAGCGGTCCTGTGGGGTTTGGAGGCAACCAAGAGGCCCCAAATGGTGATGTGTGCCTGGGTTTTCTTCAACTGCTCAAGCACTCTATCTTCTCCCATTTCCTTAGGTGATAGTGTTTTCTCGGCCTCTGTCGGTGGTGGTTGGTATACCCTTCCTGAACGGGTGATCTGTTGGATCCAAAGGGATGCCGGGTCTGATTCCTCTGAAGTTTCTGACGATTCCGGCTCTGTCGACCAACTGAAAGTCCCGGGGGAGGTTTATGTTATACAGATTGTCTCCCTGGGGGGTTTTTGGGATTTCCATGGCTGTTTCTTCTTATCCTGGGTCCATCCTATCCCAGACTTTCCGGGATTAGTCTTGATTGCAAGTGGCTGTGAGATCCCCTGATTCGTCTTTCCTAAACCCTGCCCGGGTAGGAAGTTCATTTTGGCCATCCATTGGTCAATTATGGGATTGAGGCCTGGGGCAACTTGAGCTTTTGCTGGCAGCACAACGGGTGCCCTGTAGATCGGGTCATCTCGTATGAGCCCCACGGGGTCAAAGCCTTCTTCATCAGTGGTTAAGGCATTGATTCCCGCAGGTGGAGCATGGTTAGGGAGTGAATTGTTGGCAACATTGGGCCCGCCGGGTGCGGGGATGGTTCCGGCTTCAATGAGGTCTTGAATACGATGGCGAAGGGCCAAACAACGCTCCGTGTCATGCCCTGCAGCTTGATGATACGCACAATTCTCATTCATTCTCCAGGTATTTGGAATAGGATTTGGTGGAGGGCGCGGGTTGAGTGGAGTGATTAGTCCGGCCTTTCGGAGCAGCTCCAGACTTTTTACCAGGGTAGTGGGAAGGGTGCAGAAGTTTCTCTTTTTCTCGTCCTCGGTGTTTGAAGGGCCCCCCTGTGCGGGCCAACTCATCGGAGGTGGCTGTTGTGGTTGTTGAAAAGGGTTCTGTTGATAGGGGTATGAGCTTATTTGATTCACGGCTGTAGTGGCTGTCTTTTTCCCGATGTATGCGGCTTTCTTGGTATCGGTTTCAACTTTCTTGGCCAATTCTTCCTCTACTTGTGACCCCATACTCAACAGGGCCCTGAAGTGTGGGAATACATGCTTTCCCATGCAACTCAGTACGGCTGGAGTGAAGTTCTTCTGAATGATTTCCAGTTGTTCTTCTTCATCGGGTCGTTTGGACATTTGGGAGGCCATCTCCCTCCAGCGGGTGACAAAGTCGCTGAAGCTTTCTTTCTCGCCCTGTTTGGCCATTTCCAGGTGTTTACGGGTAATTTCCAAATCCTCGTTGGACCCGTATTTGGTCATAAATTCTTTGACGATATCTCCCCAAGTCTGCGTGTGATGCCTTTCTAAACCAAAAAACCATCTCAGGGCGGCTCCCGTGAGAGTCATGTGAAAGGCCTGTGCTAATTCCGGCTCTCCACAACCGGACACTTGCATGGATCTGATGTAGGACTGTAGGTGGGTTTTAGGGGGCGTGGTTCCAGTGAACTTGGTGATGGAAAGGAGTTTGAATCCCTGGGGTAATCTTGCTTCTGGGTAGAGGGAGAAGGCATTCATATCCGTGATCTCGTCTGCTCCTTTTATTAGGGACACCCCCTTCTGTAGGACCCTCATCTGCTCTTTCAACTTCTTCATTTCCTCACTCTCTCTTGACACCTCGTCGGGCTGTTCCCGTGCTATTACCGATTCTGCATATACTGCCCGAAGTCGGTTGATGTCTGGGTATTCATTAGGGAGGGCTGCTGGGGCCGGTGGTGGAATAGGTCTTGCGGGAACTTGTGGCCATGGTTGGTATTGGGGGTCAAAACCGGGTTGTACTTGGGGTTGCGGCCAGACTATGGGTGGTTCTTGCTGTTGGTAAGTGGGGCCTGAATCCGGGGCCCATTGGTTCTGATTGTTGGGGTCGGTTTGAACGGGACCAGCTATGATAGGGCCCGTTTGGGGTGGATTGGTTCCTTGAACTGGGGGGGAGTACTTGTGAAGACTGTCCTTGGTTCGGATCTCGATTCGGTGGTAGTCGATCAAACCCCGGTGGTGCAGTTCGTTCGGCTGATAATTCTTCTATTCGGATCCGGGTACCCTGTTGCTCGTTCGTGAGGTTTGCCAGATCCCTGCTGACGGTCATGAGTAAACGGTGCATTTCGGCTAGGGTTGGTTGAGCTGATGATGCCTCGGCTAGGCTCTGATCTGTCTCTCGATTCTCGCGTTCATCAGCCATTTCAGGTGTGCTTGGTCTTACTAGTCTTCCGGTGTGATCACGGCCGGCCCAACCTTCCAGTCTGTTTGTTGCTTCACGACTGTAGACGAAACCACGTGGCGAAGATGAAGGAAGACTGTGTTGCGACTCGATTTTTGCCAAAAGAACCACTAAAAATTGCCGAGAAGAGCCTCGGATTTTAAAAGAGTGTCCAAAAGTAAGCCGTAAGGTGGTACATCCCCTATGGCTGTTTGACAAGTGTCTTAACTCGACTCGATCTTATATGCAGCGCAGGTGTACGAACGGTTAAGGCTTCAGGCTCCCTCCTATTTGGCAAGACCTTGCGATATACCCCAAGGGCGGGTACGTGCAAGAGTCTTTTGATATACTTCCCGGGTACGTGAGTGTTCTCGTCACTCGATATACCTCGGGGGCGTACTTGGCCAAGGAGAGTGGAAGTAAATGCTTTCGGTTTATGTTGGCCCAAGCAAGCCAACTCTCTACTCACTTATAATACTTCCGAGGGTTTGGGGTAAATTCACACTCGTAGAACCAATGCATGATTTGTGATAGTGCGTGCGAAAAAGGTTGGGTTTACAAATATCATTTATCTTGATTATGTGTTTTTGAAAACTCCCATTTTCAAAAAAATATTTCTTCTCAATCAATTAACATAAGTAGGAAAAGCAGAAAAAGTAAGTATTCAATAGATAAAAAAAAGTCCACATATAAGAGTCTAGTTTTCTGGCCTCCCAAGCAGAGTCGCCACTGTGAGAATCCGCAAATGCGACCCCCGGGTCTCGTCCCCGTTCGTTGGGCGTCTGAAGCGTCGGAAGGGATTCCGTCGCTCCATTTGCTTGGAGTTGTTCGATGATTCATATCGGGTATCCCTACGTCTACTCTAGATGCAAAGGGGTTCGTTCAGAGTCGCCAGTACGTTTTACGAGAAAACGGATAAAAAGGTTGTGTAAGGAGAAAAGCTACAGATGAGCCTTCCTTTACACATTTGTCTACGAAACCAGGGTTCTATAGGGTTCGGAAACTATATTACGGTTTGGGAAGGTGTTAAGCACCCATTCCGCCCTTTCGGTCTCTAGTGGTCTTATATGTTTATTCTATGTTGAAAAACTTTGATGCTTTTACTGACAGTCTACTACTTTTCAAGTGAAAACCCTAATTTCTAGGGAAAACGGGAAAGGGATGAAAACCTTTGTGTTTCGAGATCCGATGTTTTATTATTAAAAGATGTAAATACAAATGGCAAAACCTTTTATTTTGAAAGAGTATCCCGTATTATTTCCTCAGATAATAACGGTTTTCTCGTGTTGTGTTTACTTTTGTAAAAGTTCGGATCTATATCGGGACTGATTTAATATGGAACTAGAACTCTTTGAGGAGAGTTGTCAGACACGTCGCAGTCTATAGATAAGACAGGATATGTTGATTTTAATTCCTAGACAAGTCGTATCAGTCCGGGTTTTGAAAACAGAATTTTATCCGAACGATGACGTACTTATTCTTCTGGTTTTGCAAATGATTTTATCAGGGTCTTTTGTTTTGAAGATGGTAGACTATTTATAACTTGGCAATAAGTTTATTCAAATAAAACGTGGACAAAATAACAGAAATAAAACAAGTACACAGATAACCTATTTAATTACCAGAAGAAACTTTATTTACCTTCCCGACGAGAATAATAATAATAAGAAAGAGAATATAATACGGCAGAGAGATCTCCGGCGATAACAATCTTCTCCTTCTTCAGATATTTCCGAGAATTCGATTCCAGAGACGGGACACGTCGGGTGTCGGGAATAGATTCGATAATTCTTCAGAGATAAGATGATAATATAAAATGCTTGATAAAATCATACTAAAAGCTCCAGATTTTCTAGATTCAAACTGCTGCCCTTAACCCCTTGGGGGTGTTGGTCTATTTATACTGCTTGGGGAAGATTGTCGCGCGACATTTCCCCAAAAAAGTCAAGTGTCGCGCGACATTTCCCCAAAAAAGTCAAGTGTCGCGCGACATAACAGATATGTCGCGTGACATTCCTGTATGTCGTGCGACAAACGGCTGAAGTGATGGGTCCTGACACTGTGATGTGTCAGAAAGTTGTTGGTCGGGTGCAGAGAGGGATTGTCGCGGGACATTCCAGTGATTGTCGCGCGACAATGTGATATGTCGTGCGACAATCCTTGATAAAAATAGGTTTGTCGCGCAACAAACCCCCCGGGGTAGTTTCGGGTGCTCGGGTGGGTCCCGGACTCGAAGAAAAACAGTAGTTCTCGTAGGTCGTTAGGGTTCTTGCGGGGGTCACGGATCGGGGTGTCTACAGAAAGTCATTGGGTTATGATTCAGCCATATTTGTAAGGCCAGATGCCATTAAAAGGTTGTAAACATTAAAGATCAAGTTTGATTATGAAAAAATGCATTCAAAAAGTGCACAAATCTTAGTAACTGGTTTGATCTTTTTGAAAACTGATTTAAAAAGGAGTGAACTGATTGGTTAAATGTATTTTGAACTGGTCTGGCTGAACCGGTTTATGGTTAAGGTGTACTTTAAACTGACGTGGCAGTCAAGCACTGACATGGCAGGGCAAAAATATTTTGGGCTTGCTGGGATTTGAAACCTCCATTAAGCTATGGATAATTGATGCACTAGCCAAATAAGCTACAAGATTCTTTGGTGATTACTTTTACGAGGTTTTATTTGAACAGGTTGTTATGCGTAAGATTTACTGCTCCTAAAGGTACGTGGATAATAGGAAATGATGGTCCAGATCTACCTGTGGCGTGTAAGGACGCGTGAGTGGGTGTTTTTGAGATCTTCAAATATCAAAGTAGTATGTGTGTTAGGTTTGAACATACGTTTGGATGTGTGGTTTTGATAACGAGGCTAATAAGGAGTTTTAATGGAGGTGTTTGGTTTGTTTGATAATGGTGGCGGTTCATGGTGGTTGGATGGAGAGGTCGTGGTGGGTGGGTGGGTGGCTGGCAGAGTCGTGGTGTTTTGGCTAATTATTTCCCTCCAATACCATATTGTCGTATAGATGGATGAGAAAATTTGATTGTATTGAATTATTATGAATAATACAAGAGAAATAACCCTATATATAAGGTTGTACAAGGGATATAATCATATAAACAAGGAAGTAAATCTATTCTTGATATGAACATAATAAATGCACTGAGCTAAACAAGAAAAAATACACAAGTCAACTCTACAGAATACATAATATTCTAACAAATTCTTAGACACACACACACACACATATACACACATGATATGTTAGAATTTGACATATTTTACATATGTCCATAAATAACACGGGTTGTATGCTAGTAAGATAATGTTGCTAGGTATGCTTGTAGTTTTGATCTTTCTACCCCCATAGATATAAATGCAAAACTCCAACAAAATAATAAAATTTTGAGAGATGTTATTGTTAGAGCAATAGTTCTTTATTAGAGCACATCGCACTATATTTATTGTTTGTAAATTAACATGAAATTACTTCAGTAAATTATTATTACTTTAGCAATAGTATCCCAAAATTTTTATATGAAAGAGAATTAAGTTCTCTAGTTTTTTTTTTTTTTTTTTAAGATTTAAGAAACGACAAACTAAACGACCTAATAAGTATATGAAAAAGATTTCGAGAGTAATGAAACCCGCGTGAAAGCTTCTCGTCATAAAGAAAATGTTGAATAATACATTTGATTTAACATAAAGTAAGTTGAAATGGTCATCAAAGACTTGCGTCACAAATTGTTAAAAACCAATGCATCTAAATTAGTACTGACATTTTTTATCGAAAAATTGAAAATCGAATTAAAAAAACAAAAATCAAATTGAAAAAACCCGATCCGAGTGAATAAAATACTGAACTGAACCAATAAAAATCGGGAACCAAAATTCAAATTCAAAACTAATTCAAAAACGGTTGTAAAACTCAGTTAATTCAGTTTAACCAAATCGAACCATTTTTTTAACATAAAAATAAAAAATAGTCCACAGTCACGCACACTCGTTCACGCATACTCGTTTTTAGTCAAAAGCCACGACCAAATCTCTCACTATTAGTGTATCTCTCCTATCAAAACTCAGGGGTTGTGTGATTCAACCACTTAAATCTAAAAATTTAAAGTTTTTAGATTTAAGTAGTATGGATGTTATTCATTTGGTAAAAATATTAAGTGGCCAATCACTTAAATCAGAAAATTTGTGTTCAAAAATTTAAGTAGTAAACTTGCCACTTAAATTTAAAAACTTAAAATAACCTCATATAAAATGCCTATTTTATCCTCATATGAATTTTTTTATTTCTATTTAAAATCATGTCATCTAACTAAATTAATAAGGTTAGAATTATCATACTAAAAATAATTAAATTTTTAAATATATTATAATCAAATAAATAAATAATATTTTTAGCTTTCAATTTTTAGTTCAATATTAAATTTTTAGGTATGTACCAAAATTCATAAAGAATTTTATGAATTTTGAGGAATATTATTTAGGAATATAATAATACCAAAATTCATAAAGAAGTTCTAAGGATAAATGTTAGTAAATTAAAGTATAGTTTAGGTCCTTTAGAACGATCAGTTTTCCTTCCTTCCTTCCTTAAAGCTGTGAGAACTTATTATTATTTATTAACATTTAACAAGGTTGCTTGGTGGTGGTTCCTCTTTCCTTGTCAAATTTAAAAGCCAATTAAAAAGTCATTCCCTGTTTCTTTAGGTTCCCATAAAGCTTAAAATCTTTTTTCTTTTTTTTTTTATGTGGAAAAGCTGAACATCAATTATTTTCTAAAATTGAATAAGTCAAATTATCTCATTTAGTTTTCCGAGTGAATTCATTTCTCAATTGCCAAGTATTATAAAGGAAAATGTTTAAGCTTAATGCATAAGAAAATGTATGCATGTTTAACTCTAAGTTCAGTTAAATAAAAAGAAAATAAAAACGCTTACTGTTTTTTTCTCTTATTAATAAGTTTGACTTTTTGGTAATCTACCGTACCATACTATACTATACCAATTTTTTTGGTATACCGAACTTGATATACCGAAAGTTTTAGTATGACAGTAATAATAGATTTTAGCGTACCAAATTTTTGATATGGTACATAATACATTTGATATGGTATGGTATTGTACCAAATCTACCCCTAATCGAACGGCACCTCACACGCTCACAAGTCACATCCCAAAACTCTCAGAGAGCTCAAACCCACTCTCGCTCTCTCGTCTCTTAGCCACGGTACAGATCCACCACCACCACTACCCCCCGGCCTCCGATACACCACTACAAGCCGTGCCTCTCCTCTCAAAACTCTCACTCTCACACTCCCGAGTCCCCTCTCTCACTATCGTCTCTCACGGCACCACATCCTCTCCTCTAGCTCTAGCCCACGCCTCCGATCCTCCACCACCACCACCACCGGCCGCGCCTCTCACGAGATCTGCAAGATAAGCCCTCAAACTTCATTTTATTTCAAAGTTTAAGTTATTCCTAATATGAAATTATGCACTCGGAATTTGGGAAAAAGAAAGATTGTTGAGATTTGAGACTAGATTATGTAGTTATGTTATCATTGTTATGCATAATAAAGATTATTGAGATTTGAGACTAGATTATGTAGATTTGAAATTTCATGTTGTTATGTTATCATTGTTATGCATAAAAAATGATTATTTGGGTTTGAGAAAGCTTCAGTAATTGTTAATTTGTTACGGTTTGAGTAAGCTTTCGGTTTTACCGATCCTAATTAAATACCAAACTGTTGTTTCGGTTCCCGACATAATTTCGGTTGGGGATTTGTTTGTATTTTATCCATACCGAAAATATCAGTTCGGTTCTCAAACCATGCCCAACCCTGAATTCTAAATAGAATTTAGCCAAAGTTTGCTTATTTTTTCGCTTCGATATTTAAATTTTCATTTGTTTTTATTTTGGTATTTAAAATTTGAGTTGCTTCTAAGTTTCATTTTAAATTAGTTGTTCTGTCAATTTTTTTGAATCAAAAATTCATTTGCTTGATGTAATATCCAATTTTTGAACTAAATATTCATGTGCCACGTGCAAGGCTGGAGCTGTAGATTTTTGTAAATGGGCAAGTTTAATTCTAAATTACTACAGTTTCGGCAATTTGTTTTTTAAGAATTTAATACTAATATTATTTTATTTCAATATTAGGTGGGCGATTAATACTAACAGTTAGCTTTAAAAATTTATGGGAGGCAAACTTAACTAATATGCATATATTTGCGAATTTGAAAATTAATTTTAATGGTAAAATAGAAATTTTTGAAATTTTTTTTGTGTGGGTGGGTGGGGAGGGGGGGGGGGGGGGGGGTTTGGTTAATTGTTCCCGTAGTTTGCATTTCCTGCCTCCAATGTCCAAATGAATTTTTAGTCCAAAAAAATTGACAGAAATTTAAGTTTAAATAAAAATGATATGTGACTCAAACTTTTAAGTACTAAAATGAGCAGCGAAATGAAAAAAGAAGACAAACCTCAATAATGTGAAAGATCAATTACGTATGCAAATGAATCACCCTTGCCTTGGCATTTATTGAGCCTCTTTGATGGTGACAGATGCAGAATTAGTAAAGCTACTTTATGAGACCCAACAACAGAAAAAATGTTTGGTGGTTCTTGATGACATTCGGTCCTATGATGTTTGGAACACCTTACGACCAGCCTTTCCAGATGGAGACACTGGTAGCAAAATATTGCTCAGTAGCGTAAGAAGGATGTGGCTTTTCGCATTGATCCAAATGCTTTTCTGCATCAACTGGGGTTCCTAAACAGAGAATAAAGTTGGCAGTTCCTAGTGAAGAAAGCATTCCCAGGAAGAAGAGGTACATGTAAGTTCATAACCCAATTTTCTAAAAGGTAATAGGGGAACCTAGGGTGTCCATTTAGCATTTGAGCATCTAGGCATTCATTTTTTGAATTATATATATATATATATATATAATACTAGACTACTAGTGTAATGCAAATTCACATGAAACATAGTCATTAGGTTCACTAAAACAAACATTCTCTAAAACAGAGTTATTTATTTTTCAGCATCCAAAGGTTGAAAAAACATTCCTTAAAACATTTGTTGTGAGTAATTGGTTATGATCACCTCGTAACCTCATTAGCTACCTAGCAAACAAACAATGTACATCAATTTTATTCTTGTCATTCATTTCTTGTTATCCAGAGCCTAGAGTTGAAACTCGGATGGAGAAGAAAGGGAGGGAAATGTTATGATGATTCAGATTTATTGCTGTTTTCTGGGACTTCTTTATATTCCGATTTGCCAGACTTTCGTTCTTCTTGCTCCTGCTCCTGATGTTGCTCGGACGAGGAGGTGTCAGTTACGGCAGCATTTCCCTTCCTCAGACAGCGTTGGTGGGCAGTTTTAGATTCATTTTCTGAGTTGCCAGACTTTGATGGTTCTTCCTCTTGCCCCTATTGCTCCTGCAAGAATCAGAGGAGCTAATAAAAAAAAAGTATGCACAAAAACAAAAGAACAACTTGTAGCCAAAATAGTTTCCCTTCATTTTTCCTTTTTAATATATCCAAAAGAATCAAGAGAACAACTTTATTTTTTGGTTGGTTTTATGTGCCAAAAGAGTAGCCATTTTGTCATCATCAATATATCTTATTATGTTAGCTGCCTTTCTTTTCATTGATTTCACCAGCCATGGTCCAACAAATTGTGCTCTCACCAGCCATTATAATTACAAGAAAACCCATATCGGGATATATAACTAAATAGTACCTCTAGCTTTTCATCTTCATCTTTGAGTGATCCTTCAAGTGAAGGACTGGACTTCCAGCTTGTTGATGGTGCCAATATTCACAACTGGTAGAACGATGCTCAAATCAGAATAACATTTATTTGATTGCAGGCCTCTCATCAAATTCATGTACAAACACATATATATCCAATCAATGAGCTTTGTCCATTTTTAACTTCATTAAGCATGGCCCCAATAGGAAGCTTAATAATTTTAGTCATTCTATTGAAATTTTAGTCGTTCTATTGATTATAGTTTGCAGCCAAACTTATTTCATTCATTTGCCAACTTTTAGCATGTAGGATTATAAATTGGAAAAATGGGAAGGAAAAGCAAGTATAAGTGAGTTGAGTTGGGAAATTACAATTCTTAATCGGGTTTTAATTAGGCGTGTGAGCTGGGAAAATTGAAAGCCGAGCTAGGTAAATTTATGCCACTGCAAGAATAAGGAGCCAATTCAATAAAAGTGAATTCAAAGTAGTATATCAGCAAAGTTGATCATCCCACAATTAGATAAAAAGCAGTAGACAATATTACACAGACTAGGGATCTGGATTGAGATCTATGGCCAGATTTGAGGTAATCAATTATGAACTGGAGGATATCGACTTGGGTGCTGAGTGACGTGGCCGAAATACTTCCGCGCTTATGAACCCAAGTGTAGGTTGTCAAGTTATAATACTTGGTAAGTCCAAGTGTCGAACCACAAGGATAGTCGGAAAGACGATGAAGCGATTACGAGTCCAAGGCTTTGTTTTTGAAAGTGGATTGGTTGATTTTAATTGTTGATTTTAAAGTTATGCAATAAAAATTAAAGTGATGTATCAAATGATGAGAAAAGGCTAAGGCATTATAGAATTCATTTGCTTTGCAACATTATGTAGAATCAATCTCATTCAAAGTTCTCAATGCAATTCCTAAGTGTTAAGTATCTTACACTTTTCTAAGCAAAAGGGTGTGAAGCAAAAGCAACCCATTCTCATATAAATGCCATAAAAGAAAGGGTGTAAGCAAAACTTAACACAAGTGTATATCTCCTTTGTATCTTGTAATCAAAGGGTGTGAAGCAAGGCAACCCATTCCCATATAATGTTCAACCAAGATACAAATTTAAGATACACTAAAAGAAAAGGCATAAATTTAAACTAGGCATTTGAGAACTCATTGTTAGTTTCCCCTAGGCAATTGACTTGATTATGAAATTGGCCACTTAAAGAGTTAAGCACAATAAATCATAACATTTCCTTTGCCTAAGATTGGGAGGTCTAGGTGGTGGATGAACCGTCCCGTATAGACATATTTGATAAATACAAATTGAATCCTTAGGGTGATTAGTGGAGTTGTTCATGACATAAACTTAAGAGATCCTCTTTGGCAACACCTTAACTAAGAAAATATTGAGTCTCAAAATCACATAAAGTGTAGAAAGCACTCAACATATCATTAAAGCATTCAAGGATTGGAATCTCAAATTTATGGTGTTTCCATGAATATCAAAGACTAATCATGCTTGGCAATGAAAAGTATCTCATTCATAGAAGGAATGGACATATGCTAGTAAGAAATACACAAGTGTATCATCTCTTCATTAATGCTTGAGCACTAGGTATACGAGGCATACAAAGTCAAATCATCTTATGAAGATTATCTTACTAGCTTATGGATGGTTGATTAAATGGAGAAGATGAAGGATTCAACAAGTATTTAACAATACTAACAATGGAATGAGAAATGAACTTACATAATTAATGCATTGCAAACTTCATCTTTTAGCCTTAGCAAAGAAATTTACTCCATAATAAATGTAAAGACAAGAATTATAGAAGTGTATTCCATTTCTCTTCAATGAGGATAATAAATTACAAATTCTAGAGAGAGTGTGATATTCAAGACAAGCAAATAAAACTATTAATAACCCAAGAGTCTAAGTATTTTTCAATACAATAATGGAGACTATATATATAGATGAGTGTGTTGTCTCCTTCTCCTCTCTCTACTAAAGATCCAAGAGAAGCTATCCCCTTTGTCCATTGGAAAATAGCCACTCTTGTATAAAATACAATATTCTAGGAGATAGTAATATGAGCTATTATTTAGTCTCCAAGCTAGCTATCAAAATAGGGGAGGTGTCATAAAAGACAAAGCAAGCCATCTAGATTAATTTTGGCTTGAGCTAGATGGATCCAAGTGATGGGAAAAATTCCTTGATTGATCTAGCAAAAAGCTAGATAGATCCAACTCTTGACTTTTCCTTGACTTTTTACTTTAAAGGCCAAAAATTGCTTGGTTAATCATTCTTCTTTTGCTCAATACATTCCTCAAGATCTAAAGGCAACAAAATAAACACAAAAATGCCTTTCAAAGCAATGTTAAATACAAAATATGCTACGAGACTAATCGCGAGATAAATTAGAAAACCGAATGGTTTTAGAGAATTAAACGCGTCAAACGACTCCGAAAAAGAGCATATTAATGACAATATTATGCGTTTATCAACTCCCCCCAACTTATCTCTTGCTAGTCCCTTAGCAAGCAAATTCAAAAATATCTAAGTATAATAACTGAAAATGCATTTAACACATGCATTAAGCCTTTGAACTCCTAAGTTCCCTTAGAAGACGAGTTGTGTCTCGTGAGGGTTTACAGTGATAATACCCAGAAACATCCGAAGTTTAAACTCAAAGAAGTAGAATTGAAGCATTTCCATGAATTGATTTAAGTGTTTGGCATTACTATTACAATTTCCGGAATGTTGGCATTTGATTGACGATCTCCATTGCTTACAATCTTTTTTAGAAACTAGCACCACATTTCCATTTGAACACACTATGCATATGAAATTTTGACACAATCACTCTTAATCACAAATAATTCTATTCATCAATAGTGGTAGAGAGAAATCTTTCAAAAACAAAAGCTCAAGAACTTTGTCGATTTTAAGCACTTTTCTTTATCTTTTACTTGAACTTTTTGCTAAATTAGCTCAAGGTGGTTTGCATCTCTATGGAGGGCAGCGGTCTCACTTTGTGATTTTGCATTCATAGCTTCTTTCTTTTTTTCTTTTCTTTTTTTTTTTTTTTTTTTTTTTTTTTTTTTTTGTTTTCAATCAAAGGAAGCTATTCACCCTTTTTCTATATGGTAACATTTGCCTATCCTTAATATTAGACAAAATGACTTATGAATTAGTCAAGTGAAGCTTAAAGTCAATATTAAGTTTAAAAGTCATCCAAGTTTCCAAATCTTTTGCAAGTGCCATGCATGTGTCCCCTCTAGGAAGGATCTTTTCGAAAGAGCTTTTATTGCATTTGAACATTACTTCTCTCTACACAAGATGAAGATAATTCTAAGCGATACCAAAGACTAAATCAAACCACAACATTATGCATGTTCATAAGAAACTACAAGGCTCAAGAATCTAAATCAAGCAATGCCATGGAGATTATCAATCAACTACCTATCCAAATCAAGAAATTCATGCCAAAAACAATCAATTCAAGGACAATTCTAAAAAAAAAAATTGATCATCATTTTCAAACTTCGATAAAATGGTGAAATCGATTCTAGCATGGAGAAAATTAAAAATTATCATAAAATAAAGCATGCTTGAAAATTTGAAGAAAGTGCTCACTCCCCAACTTAAAGTTGGCATTGTCCTCGATGCTCTTGAAGACGACGAAAATTGGCGAGTTGGTGGAAAATTGCCTTCCAATTTCTCCAAAATGAGGCTGGAATCGATTCCGAAGCTACTACATAGCCATTTGAGGGAGTGTTGGCGAAAACTTTCTAGAGAGAAAGTGGTGGGTTTGGGGCTTAAAGCTCAAAATTTGGTGAGATGTGGAGAGGATTGATGAAGAATGGTTGAAATATGAGAGCTTTGAGTAGAGATTGAGAGGTTTGGTGAAGGATTTGAAGAGAGAGAAAATGGTGGGTTTGGATCTAGGGCTCTAAATTTGTGCAAGATTGTGGGGCTTCTTTGGATGTTTGGAGTAGATTAGGAGTGGATATGAAGAGTTTTGAAGGATTTGGGGAAGATTGGAAGGTTTGATGGGAGCTTTGGAGGCTATGGGTGGAGATGGGTGAATGGAGAAGATGATGAATAGTGATGGGTTTGGTGGTGAGAGAAAGAAAATGGTGGATTTTTAAGAAAGATTTGATGAAAAATTGTGAAGAAAATGATGGAGATTTGATGTTAATGGAGGTTTGGATGTGTGTAGCAATGGGGGTTGAGGGGGAGGGAATGGAAATGTGAGAAATGGTTGGTCTAGGAGAAATGTGGGCATTGGGGAGGAAGCCACGATTTTGTGCACACTTTTTCGTTGTTCTTTTTTTTTTTTTTTTTTTTTTTTTTTTTTTTTTTTTTTTTTAGAACATTTTTGACAAGCTTTGCTTGTCCAAAAGTGTTCTGCCAAAGTTGGATCGATCCAGGTTTTGGCTCGATCGATCGAGGTTTTTTTTTTTTTTTTTTTGTTTAGAGACAAAACAATGAACCTCTCATGTTTTATCTTCTATCCACAAATTCTCCAATTTTTTTGACATCTCGAAGGTCTTGAAATTTATCCGAGAAGTTGTAAATCTGTACCGATTTTTCGAACTTTTTTTTTTGAAAATTTTTACAGATCATCCTTCCATCTTCCCCAACCATTCTAATATTTTCTTCGGCATTTTCCAACTCCCGCTCTTGCTCGATTTGTTCCGCTTTACCCGCATTTCCTTAAATTGCTTCCGAAATTTCTTTTTGACTCCGAACCGCCCGAATTTTCTGAAAACTCCAAAAACAAAAATATACACATTATTTACAAAATTGACCTACGCCTTTTAGGCGTAGGTCGGGTCGCTTAGAGGGATGGACTCCTCTAGCGACGGAATTTCCAAAAACGATTTGAGTCTTTGACCTTTAACTTTAAATTTGAAACTGGTTTTTGGATTTTTAGTGACTCCATCATGTTCACATGTTCAATTCCATCGTCAAAATCATCTTGTTTGTCATTTATTGAAAATACGTTTAGCTCAAGAGTCATATTTCCAAAAGCCAATTTTACAATCCCATTCTTGCAATTGATGATAGCATTTGATGTTGCAAGAAAGGGTCTCCCCAAAATCACGGGAATCTCATTTTCGGGATTAGATACCGGTTGCATGTCAAGAATAATGAAATCCACGGGAAAATAGAATTTATCAATTTGAACTAGCACATCTTCTACAATTCCCCTTGGAATCTTGACTGTTCGATCCGCCAATTGGATTGTCACTTTCGTGGGTTTTAACTCTTTTAAACCCAATT
This sequence comes from Lonicera japonica, assembly GCA_021464415.1. Classification (NCBI taxonomy): domain Eukaryota; kingdom Viridiplantae; phylum Streptophyta; class Magnoliopsida; order Dipsacales; family Caprifoliaceae; genus Lonicera; species Lonicera japonica. The sequence continues at coordinate 33,841 of JAKCWG010000937.1, forward strand.
GTTGGTAGACCGAAAATGGCAAAACATTAACACTAGCACCCAAATCAAGCAAAGCATTTTTTATTCTAAAGTTTCCAATCAAACAAGAAATGGTGGGGCAACCGGGATCTTTGAATTTTGGAATTCGAGTGCCTTGCATTATTGAACTCACTTGTTCCGCCATAAATGCCTTCTTCTTAACATTCAATCGCCTCTTAGTGGTGCACAAATCTTTTAAAAATTTTGCATAAGAAGGAATTTGTTTCACCGCATCAAGCAATGGAATGTTAATTTTCACTTGTTTGAACACATCAAGAATTTCGGCATTTCGGGTTTCCTTGAAAGGTTGAGATAACCTCTCCGGAAAAGGGATTTTGACACTATTCTTGATTTTCTCCAAATCCTCTTTTCCAACTCTCTCTTCTTCCCTCATTCTCTCTTCTAGGGTGATCTTCTCAACTTGACTTGACTTGGCTATGTCCACCGGCTTTTTGGCCTTAGGAACTATAGTTTTGTCAATCTCTTTCCCACTCCTAAGGATGGTGATGGATTTCAACTCCTCAACATTTCCACTTGACTCGCCCTCATTGATCACTAAAGCTTGGCCTCTTGGGTTAGCTAAGGGTTGAGATGGAAATTTTCCTTTTTCTTGGGTGGACAATGCGGTGGTGAGTTTGGACATTTGGGTTTTCAAATCACTAACCTCTCTATTGGTCTTATATATAAATTGCCGTAAAAGAGACTCCAAATTCGAATTTGGGTTTGGGTTAGTTTGGCCAAAAGAGTTGTTTTGGGGTGGAGGTGGTCTTTCTTGGTAGGAGTTTGAATTTTGATGAGTATTTTGGTTTCCCCCCCCAACTAAAGTTAGGATGATTCCTCCACCCTTCATTGTACCTTTGAGAAAATGGATCATTGTGTGGCCTAGAGTATGAGTTCATAGCATTGACTTGTGAGGGACTTTGAAGGACCTCTTTGAAGGCCGGAATTGTGTGACACTCCTCCGTAGAATGTCCCACTTTCTCACAAATGACACAAACGGTGCTAGTACCTACACTACCTTCCCTCATTTTACTAGACTCCATGGCTTCAACTTTCTTTGACAATTGCATAAATTTCAACTCCATGTCATCACCTTTCGACAATTGGTACAAACCACCCCTCTCGGTAACTTTACCCTTAACCTCGTCCGTGTAGGTGTTCCAATTTTGAGCACCTTCGGCTATTTCATCAAAGTACAATAAAGCATCTTCCGGATTTTTACTTAAAAAATTTCCATTGCACATCGTTTCTACAAACGTGCGCATGGCGGGAGTGAGTGATTCGTAAAAATAGCTAACAATACTCCATGTCTCATGTCCATGATGGGGGCAAGAATTCAAAAGCTCTTTATATCTTTCCCAACATTTATAAAAACTTTCATTTTCTTTTGGAGAAAAATTTGAAATTTGCCTTCTCAAAGCATTGGTTCGATGAACGGGAAAGAATTTCTTTAAAAATTCGGCTTGCAATTCTTGCCATGTTCGAATGGAATTGAGACGTAGAGAATTTAGCCATATTTTTCCTTTATCTTTTAAAGAGAATGGAAAAAGTTTTAACCTCATTACTTCCTCATTTGTGTTAGCTTCTCTAAAAGTAGAGCAAACTTCCTCAAAATCTTTTAAATGCAAGTAAGGGTTTTCAGAATCCATACCATGAAATGATGGTATATGTTGCAACATGCCCGGTTTGAGAGTGAATGTTCCGGCTTGACCCGTGGGAATGACAATGCAAGAGTTTGAAGTGCCTCGAGGAGGTTGAAGGTAATCTCGCATTGTGCGGATCGGACGATTGTGATCATTGTTCTCTCCGGCATTTGACTCATTGTCCTCGTTATCCATCTCGGATGGAGGGGGTGAAGGAGATGGATGCCTTGGTGGTGGTTGGCCTCTTGGTGGACTTATTCGAAGATCAATGTACAAGTCCCCGAGCATAAGCCCGGGAAGGTGATCTTAAAGAAAATTGCCACCTATAAAAGAAGAAAATAATAAGCAAGAAAAACTTATTCACAAAGGGAGAAGAGATACTTACAAAGCGGATTTTTATACAAAACCCGTAATCCGTCTTTCGCCGTATCCCCGGCAACGGCGCCAAAAACTTAACGTGGCCGAAATACTTCCGCGCTTATGAACCCAAGTGTAGGTTGTCAAGTTATAATACTTGGTAAGTCCAAGTGTCGAACCACAAGGATAGTCGGAAAGACGATGAAGCGATTACGAGTCCAAGGCTTTGTTTTTGAAAGTGGATTGGTTGATTTTAATTGTTGATTTTAAAGTTATGCAATAAAAATTAAAGTGATGTATCAAATGATGAGAAAAGGCTAAGGCATTATAGAATTCATTTGCTTTGCAACATTATGTAGAATCAATCTCATTCAAAGTTCTCAATGCAATTCCTAAGTGTTAAGTATCTTACACTTTTCTAAGCAAAAGGGTGTGAAGCAAAAGCAACCCATTCCCATATAAATGCCATAAAAAGAAAGGGTGTAAGCAAAACTTAACACAAGTGTATATCTCCTTTGTATCTTGTAATCAAAGGGTGTGAAGCAAGGCAACCCATTCCCATATAATGTTCAACCAAGATACAAATTTAAGATACACTAAAAGAAAAGGCATAAATTTAAACTAGGCATTTGAGAACTCATTGTTAGTTTCCCCTAGGCAATTGACTTGATTATGAAATTGGCCACTTAAAGAGTTAAGCACAATAAATCATAACATTTCCTTTGCCTAAGATTGGGAGGTCTAGGTGGTGGATGAACCGTCCCGTATAGACATATTTGATAAATACAAATTGAATCCTTAGGGTGATTAGTGGAGTTGTTCATGACATAAACTTAAGAGATCCTCTTTGGCAACACCTTAACTAAGAAAATATTGAGTCTCAAAATCACATAAAGTGTAGAAAGCACTCAACATATCATTAAAGCATTCAAGGATTGGAATCTCAAATTTATGGTGTTTCCATGAATATCAAAGACTAATCATGCTTGGCAATGAAAAGTATCTCATTCATAGAAGGAATGGACATATGCTAGTAAGAAATACACAAGTGTATCATCTCTTCATTAATGCTTGAGCACTAGGTATACGAGGCATACAAAGTCAAATCATCTTATGAAGATTATCTTACTAGCTTATGGATGGTTGATTAAATGGAGAAGATGAAGGATTCAACAAGTATTTAACAATACTAACAATGGAATGAGAAATGAACTTACATAATTAATGCATTGCAAACTTCATCTTTTAGCCTTAGCAAAGAAATTTACTCCATAATAAATGTAGAGACAAGAATTATAGAAGTGTATTCCATTTCTCTTCAATGAGGATAATAAATTACAAATTCTAGAGAGAGTGTGATATTCAAGACAAGCAAATAAAACTATTAATAACCCAAGAGTCTAAGTATTTTTCAATACAATAATGGAGACTATATATATAGATGAGTGTGTTGTCTCCTTCTCCTCTCTCTACTAAAGATCCAAGAGAAGCTATCCCCTTTGTCCATTGGAAAATAGCCACTCTCGTATAAAATACAATATTCTAGGAGATAGTAATATGAGCTATTATTTAGTCTCCAAGCTAGCTATCAAAATAGGGGAGGTGTCATAAAAGACAAAGCAAGCCATCTAGATTAATTTTGGCTTGAGCTAGATGGATCCAAGTGATGGGAAAAATTCCTTGATTGATCTAGCAAAAAGCTAGATAGATCCAACTCTTGACTTTTCCTTGACTTTTTACTTTAAAGGCCAAAAATTGCTTGGTTGATCATTCTTCTTTTGCTCAATACATTCCTCAAGATCTAAAGGCAACAAAATAAACACAAAAATGCCTTTCCAAGCAATGTTAAATACAAAATATGCTACGAGACTAATCGCGAGATAAATTAGTAAACCGAATGGTTTTAGAGAATTAAACGCGTCAAACGACTCCGAAAAAGAGCATATTAATGACAATATTATGCGTTTATCACTGAGCTCATAGACATTGGATTTGAGATGTTCAAGTTCATAAGCTCTTTGGAATATTGGAGACTCAAACTTTGGTTCCTTTTTTGGCTGTAAGAAAAGAGAAAAAGTTTTTTAGTCAACTTTGGGTTTGGTAGGTTTTCCTTTCCTCCCCTGGCACTACTTTTCCTTTACACCCTCATTTGTGCAAAAACTCAATTTCATTTTTAACTTTTGTATTACTTGATGATACAACCTGAAAGAATCAATAAGCAACTTTGGAACAGGAAATTTACATTTCCTACTCACCGGATGTTGAAAGGCAACAACGCAAATTATCATTCGTCTTTTTGTTTCTTTCAAGTTGTGCTCTACCACTAATAGACAGAGCATGTTATCACACTAATCATTTGGATGACAAGTGCTTGCAGTCCAGGGCCATCTAAAACTTGTAACTTGTAAGCTCCATTTCCATGATGCTAAAAAATTATGGGTGGGTTTGATTACACTTGTATTCTATAGAAAAAGCCCAAGAATCCGAAATATTCACCTTATGTGGTGTTTGATTGCGTAAATTTTCCAAAGAATTAATTTTCCGTCTTACAACATCTCTCCACTCTAAGTTTTTGTTTTCCACGTAAAAAAATTCTAAGGGACTCGATTGTTTTAAGTGTAAACCAAAACCAGGTGCACCTTAGAGCTAATGAGTAGGGAACATGTGGATGAAATAGCATGCATCTGATTGGTTAAGATTTTAGAAAATTGAATTCCTTAAAAAAAGACTTCGTGAAAAAAATAAAAAAAAAAGTTTAGGGGGAAGTGGTTTATGGATTCCATGGAAAATAAAATAATTTGATTACCACAACTAGAACTAAGGAAAACTGTTTCCTTTAAAACCACAATCAAACACAACTAAAGATGGAAAATTAGGGCTACTGCGCATTTCTCATGGAAATGAAGTACAACCAAACACATTGAGTTATCTAAACAAGCATACAATGCTTTGATAGTGTTTGTAGGTGTCAAGTCAATGTGCATGCAACAATTCTTCAGCATAGAATTAACTGCCTAAAAATGTCAATAGCATTTCATAAGTTAAAGATAGAAAGCATTACAAATTTACTTTACCAAAATCTAAGATATAAGAAAAGATATCTATGCAAATAGTTACCAGGTTAGTCGTGAGCTTTGAGGGTACCTAGACGAATTTCTAATTTGGGCCCTTTATATATAAAGAAAAAATGGGTAAATGCAAGCTATGATTTTTATATTTAATGATTACTTTTACGAGGTTTTATTTGAATAGGTTGCTGTGCGTAAAATTTGTTACTCCTAAAGGCGCATGGTTGATAGAAAACGGTGGTCCAGATCTACCTGTGGCATGTGAGGGCGCGTGAGTGGGTGTTTTTGAGATCTTCAAACGCGGTCGTGATCGTTTTGAATGAACGATCGGGTAGTATGTGTGCTGGGTTTGAGCTTATGGTTAGCTGTGTGGTCTTGATAACGAGGCTAAGATGGAGTTTTAATGGAGGTGTTTGGTTTAGTTGATAATGGTGGCGGGTCGTGGTGGTTGGGTGGCGCGGTCCTGGTAGTTGGCTGGCAGGGTCGTGGTGGTTGGCTGTCGAAGTGGTCATGTTTTGGCTAATTATTTTCCTTTGATACCATATTGTCATATAGAGAGAGCTAAGAGAATGTTGATTGTATTGAATTATTATGAATAATACAAGAGAAAGAGCTCTATATATCGGGTTGTGCAAGGGATATAAACAAGGAAATAAATCTATCTTTGGTATGAACACAATAAATGCTATGAGCTAAACAAGAATAGATACACAAGTAAACTCTATAGAATACAGAATATTCTAGTAATATTCTAACAAATTCTTAGACACACACACACATATATATATATACACACACGATGTGTTTTTATTAAATTTACAATTTGACATATTATACATACGTTCATGAATAACACGGGTTGTATGCTTGTAGTTTTGATCTTTCTACCCCTACAGATATAAATGCAAAATTCCAACAAAACAATAAAATTTTGAGAGATGTTATTGTTAGAGCAACAGTTTTTTTATCAAAGTATATCGCACTATCTTTATTGTTTTTAAATTAACATCAAATTGCTTCAGTAAATTATTATTTCTTTAGCAATAGTATCCCAAAAATTTTATATGAAAGATAATTAAGTTCTCTTGTTAATTTTTTTTTATTTTTTTTAAGGTTTAAGAAAAGACAAACAAAAGAATCTAATAAGTATATGAAAAAGACTTCAAGAGTAATAAAACCTGTATAAAAGCTCCTTGTCATAAATAAAATGTTAAATATTACATTAATTTAACATAAAGTAAGTTAAAATGGGCATTAAAAACTCGCGTCACAAATTATCAAAAATAATGCATCTATATTAGGGTCGATATTTTTTACTAAAAATTTAAAAATTGAATTAAAAATTTGAAAATTGAATTAAAAAATCCAAACCGAGTGAATAAAATACTAAACCGAGTAGATAAAAATCAGGAACCAAAATTCAGATTCAAAACTAATTCGAAAATAGTCGGAAAATTCACTTAATTCAGTTTAATTGAACTGAACAATTTTTTTAATATATAAAATTAAAAATAAAAAGTAAAAGTTAATCCACGGTCAACACTCTCGTTTTGAGTCAAAAGCCACGCCCAACTCTCTGACTATCAGTACCTCTCTCCTCTCAAAACTCACACTCGCATCTCAAAACTCTCAGGCTATCTCTCTTCTCAAAGACTCAAACCCACTCCCAGTCGGTCACTCTCGCTCACATTCCCGTCTCTCACTCTCTCGTCTCTTGGCCACCGCACAGATCCACCGGCCACTACCACCACCGGCCTCCGATACACCACTTCCAGCCGCGCCTCTCCTCTCAAAACTTTCACTCACACTCCCGAGTCCCGTCTCTCACGGCACCATATCCTCTCCTCTAGCTCTAGCCCCCGCCTCCGATCCTCCACCACCACCACCGGCCGTGCCTCTCACGAGATTTGGAAGGTAAGCCCTCAAACTTCATTTTATTTCAAAGTTTAAGTTATTCATAATATGAAATTATGAACTCGGAATTTGGGAAAAAGAAAGATTTTTGTGATTTGAGACTAAATTATGCAGTTATGTTATCATTGTTATGCATAAATAAAGATTATTGAGATTTGAGACTAGACTATGTAGATTTGAAATTTCATGTTGTTATGTTATCATTCTTTATGCATAAAGAAAGATTATTTGGGTTTGAGTAAGCTTCAGTAATTGTTAATTTGTTATGGATTTGAGTAAGCTGGCAGCTGAACTGCTGCTTCATTTTTTTTTATTTTTTTTACCGATCCTAATTAAATACCAAACTGTTATTTCGGTTCGGGATCAGTTTGTATTTTATCCATACCGAAAATATCGGTTCGGTTCTCAAACCGCGCCCAACCCTAAATTCTAAATAGAATTTACCCAAAGTTTGCTTATTTTTTCGTTTCGAGATTTAAATTTTCATTTGTTTTATTTTGGTATTTAAAATTTGAGTTGATTCTTTGTTTCATTTTAAATTAGATGTTCTGTCAATTTCTTTTGAATGAAAAATTCATTTGCTTGACGTAATATCCAGTTTTTGAACTAAATATTCATGTGCCACATGCAAGGCTGGAGCTGTAGATTTTTTTAAATGGGGCAAGTTTAATTCTAAATTACTACAGTTTTGGCAATTTGTTTTTTAAGAATTTAATACAAATATTATTTTATTTCAATATTAAGTGGGCGATTAATACTAACAGTTAGCTTTAAAATTTATGGGAGGCAAACTTAACTAATATGCATATGTTTGCAAATTTGGAAAATAATTTTAATGGTAAAATAGCAATTTTTGAAAATCTGTGTGGTGCGGGTTGGGGGGGGATTAATTGTTCCCTTAGTTTGCGTTTCCCACCACCATTGTCCATATGAATTTTTTGTCAACAGAAATCTAATTTTAAATAAAAATGATACGTGACTCAAACCCTTAAGTACTAAAATGAGCACCGAAATGAAAAAATAAAATGAAAAAAGAAGACAAACCTCAAAAATGTGAAAGATCAATTATGTATACAAATGAATCACCCTCACCTTGGCATTTATTGAGCCTTTTTGATGGTGATCCTTCCACACATTGTCAAGATAATAATACATCTAAATAAATTTGAATGCACCGAGTAAGCACCTTCCTCATAAAGCACTATGCTACAAATGGATAATTGACATTTTATCCCTTAAAATTTGCTTGTTTTCTCATTTTTGTCTTAAAAATTCCATTTGTTTCATTTTAGTACTCCATGTTTGAGTTGTATCTCACTTTCTTTTTAACTTAGATGTCCCCTCACTTTTTTGAATGAAATGATCGATGAGCTCATCAGATATTGCATCAAACATAATAATTTCCATTTTCACTAATAAAAATGGCGGAGTACGTTGTTACGTTCGTTGTTGAAAGAATTGGAGAGCTGCTGATCAAAGAAGCAAGATTCACGTGTGGAGTGCGTGACCAACTTGAAGAACTTCAAGCGGAACTGAGGCGGATGCGTTGCTTCTTAAAAGATGCAGAGGGAAGACAAGAGGAGAGCGAGACTCTCCAAAACTTGGTGATAGAGATAAGGCAAGTCGCTTACGATGCTGAGGACGTGCTTGAATTTTTCGCCTTCAAGGTCTCGTCCAGGAGGAGAAGAAGAGGTATAAGAAATGTCCTCTTGAGATTTGCTTGCATCTTCAACGAAGGAATCGCCATCTACATGGTTGGCTCAAAGATAGACAGTATCAAAATCAAAATCAGCAAACTCACTGCAAGCTTGCAAGGCTATGGCATAAGAGCTGTAACAGAAGGAGGAGAAGGTCCGAGCTCTAGTCACGAAAGACTAAATCAGCTACGGAGGTCTTATTCCCACGTTATTGAAGAGGATTTTGTGGGATTTGATGAAGACATCAAGATATTGATTGAGAAATTGGTCAGTCAATACTCAGATCGTCGAGTTGTTTCCATTTGTGGCATGGGTGGTTTGGGAAAGACCACTCTTGCTAAGAAAGTTTATCATCACCCTGACATTAGATGCCACTTTGATAGTTTGGCTTGGGTTTGTATCTCCCAGAACTGGCAAAAGATGGATGTTTTAAAAGAAATCCTAATCAAACTTTTTCCAGAAGGGATGACGGTGATCAAAAGAATGACAGATGCAGAATTAGTAAAGCTACTTTATGAAACCCAACAGCAGAAAAAATGTTTGGTGGTTCTTGATGACATTTGGTCCTATGATGTTTGGAACACCTTACGACCAGCCTTTCCAGATGGAGACACTGGTAGCAAAATATTGCTCACTACGCGTAAGAAGGATGTGGCTTTTCACATTGATCCAAATGCTTTTCTGCATCAATTGGGGTTGCTAAACAGAGAAGAAAGTTGGCAGTTGCTAGTGAAGAAAGCATTCCCAGGAAGAAGAGGTACAGGTAAGTTCATAGCCCAATTTTCTAAAAGGCAATAGGTGAACCTAGGGTAGTCATTGAGCATTTGAGCGTCTAGGCATTCATTTTTTGAATTATATATATATAATATTAGGCTACTAGTGTAATGCAAATGCAAATTCACATGAAACATAGTCAGTAGGTTCACTAAAACAAACATTCCCTAAATCAGAGTTATTCATTTTTCAGCATCCAAAGGTTAAAAAAACAAACATTCCCTAAAACATTTGTTGTGAGTAATTGGTTATGATCACCTCGTAACCTCATTAGCTACCTAACAAACAAACAATGTACATCAATTTTATTCTTGTCATTCATTTCTTGTTATCCAGAGCCTAGAGTTGAAACTCGGATGGAGAAGAAAGGGAGGGAAATGTTACGACGATGCGGGGGTGTACCACTTGCTATCGTTGTGATCGGGGGGCTATTGGCCAATAAACATACCTTAAATGAGTGGGAGAGAGTGCATCATAGTATTGATCGGTATTTGAGTAGGGGGGAAGGCATCGATCTGCAAGACCAAACAGTTCAACAAGTGCTTGCTTTAAGTTACAACGACTTGCCATATCAATTGAAGTCTTGCTTTCTTTATATGGGGAATTTCCAAGAAGATTACAACTTGAGCGCCGAAAAACTATGTCTTTTGTGGATTGCTGAAGGTATGGTAGTTCCGGAACACAAAGGGGAAGAAGAAACAATGATGGATGTAGCAGAACGCTATTTGGGTGAACTAGCACGAAGGAGCATGGTCCAAGTTGAAAAATCAAATGAAGAACATTGGTTTCGGAATATATCTAAATCATGGGAAACTTGTCGTCTTCATGAGCTCATGCGAGAACTATGCCTCTCAAAGAGAAAGGGGGATGGTTTTCAATCACATGGAAATGTACATGATTCATGTTCTTCATCAGCGGGTATTAGTACTAAAACACGTAAACTTGCCACTTATTTCGGATTGCCAATAGATATACCCGATCTCAAGGAATTCAAATTACTTAGAGTTTTAGATTTTGAAGGGTTTAGCTTTGGTAAAAATAGGATACCAAAAGGAATCGGGAAACTAGTCCACTTGAAGTACTTGAGTTTCAGAAACTGCAAGACTGTGAGCAAGTTGCCATCATCAATTGGCAACTTGCAATTCTTGCAAATCCTTGATATACGTGGATGTATAAATATTTTTGTACCGAATATATTGTGGAAGTTGGAAAGCCTGAGGCATCTATATCTTCCTGATACTAGTTGCCCAAATAAGAAATTAATGTTGGATGGCTTGAGCAGTCTAGAGATATTGGAGAATTTTGATACAAGTACATGTGCCATAAAAGATCTCTTTAAATTGCCCAAACTGCAAAATTTAAAAGCAAATGTGACGGTGGAGTGTATGGACGACCTGGAAACAATCATCAACTATCTAAATGGTACTTCACACCAATTACGACAATCATTCCTTCGAATTACACTTGGTTTTCAGGAAGAAGAGCTCTTTCTTGTCTTAAGAGAAGTGTTTACATTATGTAGTCTTGAGAGGCTGGTGCTAGTGGGGAAAATAGGTAAGTTACCAGAATATCGTCATGACCAATTATCCACGAGCCTCACCAGAATAGCCTTATGGAGCTCTGGACTTACGGAAGACCCAATGATAACACTAGAGAAGCTCCCAAACTTGCAAGCTCTTCTATTTTGGGACGAAGCGTATGTTGGGAAGGAAATGGTTTGTTCTGCTGGAGGTTTCCCTCAACTCGGAAGTCTAGATTTCCAGTTTTTGACCAAATTAGAGAATTGGCGAGTGGACGAAGGAGCTTTACCCATTCTTTCTTCTTTACGTATTGAACGCTGCAAGGAAATGAAGAGGCTTCCTGAAGGATTGAAATTTCTTACTAACCTCCAAGAATTGAGGATTGAAAATATGCCCGAGGCATTTGGGAATAAAGTTCGAGGAGAAGACTCTTACATAATCCAGCATGTCCCTAACGTCACAATCATCTAATTACCACCTTCCTTGTTGATGAATTGGAGAGGCAGGAATCTAGGTACAACTTTTCTTTATTAGAAATGTTATGAACTACTTATGTAGTTATTTTTTCACTTCATCAATTTTTTATTTATTTTTTATGTAGAACAAGTAGCAGAAGCCTATTTGGCAAGACCGTTGCAACCCCACCAGATCCAAAAAAGTGTCGATGGCAGAATCACGTGGCCCAGATAATTCATGTCATTGTTGATGACGATAAAGCACGCTGTTTTTCAGCTAAATTTCTTCATTTAGGCCTCCGAATCCACAAATTTACTGTTTATGGCATGTTTAAATTTGCTAATAAGTTGACTTATTTAGGTTAGATTTGACGGAAGTCAAACCCACATGATTCTCAGCATCAACACTGCATGATCCCATGATCTTTGCGATTTTCTATTTTTGGCAATTATATTGAATTTATTTCATTTCTTGCCATGCTCCTCCCCGTGGTTTCTTTGTATTGTGAGTGTTTTTCTCTATATTAAGTGTTTGTTGCTTGCTTAACGATGATTTGCCCATTTCATAACTTTCTGCTACATCAATTTTTATATATATTTTTATTTCGTTATGTCATTTTTAAATTTATTGGATCTCGTGTTATCGCAGAACTAGACTTATTATTGAATTAAAGAATTCTCCTTCGCACTTCAGCAGAGAACTACACTGAAGGAAATGATAGATAGAATACTAATGGTCCATTTGGACTAGGCAACGGGCAGGAAAGGAAAGGAAAAGAGTAGTGATTACAAATAACTAGTTTGTTTAGATTTATGAAGGGAATGGAAAAGAAATGGAGGAGGGATTGTCAATCCCCTCTATTCCTTATTTTACTTCCTTTCAATATTGGGAGGATTGGGGGGGGAAGAAGATTTTAATGAATTATTACCCATAATTCCAAATTTAATGTTAATTTGTTAACAATGTTTAAATCACATTCCTTCCCTTTCTTTTCTTCATTTTATCCAAACGAGTTGCTTCCATTGTTTTCTTTTCCATCCTTAGCCAGCAAATAAAATAAAACTCATTTCTTTCCATTCCATTCTATTCTTTCCCCTCCTAATTAACAACTTCCTTTCCATTCCCTTTCCTCAATCCAAATGGACTGTAAGGGTGTGTTTGGCTACATAGAATTGTAATTTTAGAAATTACAATTTCAAATATTTGCAGTTACATTCTTTGGTCAATTTATTGATTTCAATTACAATTCTAAAATCTTTTGACTATATGTTAAAAGTAGTAGCCAAATATTAGGAAAAAAGTACGTTCAAACTTTTTTATGATAAGTACTTTGTTCATACAACATTGCTAGACAAAATACAAAAAGGGTGTGGGTATTGGCACTCTAGGAATGTACTTTAGCAGTCCCAAATAATATTTAGGGGGCATTTTACCATAATCTTTTGTGATGCTTATCGGATTTTGTGACTCATTTTGAGTGCTAGAGCATATTATATGAAGTGCCAATAGCTATTTTATAATAAATTGTCTTGATTAATAGGTTGAATGATCTTTGTAAGTGGCAGTGCCTTCAATTTCCATAGCTAGCGGTTTGTATACGTTATTGGTTTGAAGAAAAAAAAAATGCATGGCTTTTGGATCAGTTGGCAGATGTCTTTGAGATCATTAACGGGCTTGATATTTTTGATGTGTTACAGGTTTCGAAGATGTGGGATGAGTCTCCGTTTTGGATTTTCAGTATGCTTCGTTGTAGTGTATAGAAATGCCCGGATGGATTATTAGAAGAGGCAATTAGTTTTCTTGAGTGTTTGATTTCGTCCACCCTAATGGGTGTTCTGCGTCTCTCCCTTTGGTGAAGGTTAAATGTGATGATTATCTTTTGGCTGGCTACTCGGGCTTGGGTACTGGTTGTTGCGTGAGAGATAGTAAACGTGGCCTGCTTCTAGCTGCTTCGGTGCATAAGAAAGACGTGTTTTTTGTTCTTATGGCCTTAGTTGTTGGCAATTGCGGAGGGGCTCGCTCTAGTAGATGAAATTGGTGCGCCTAGAGTGCCTTAATGAATTTGGGTCCATTCATTCAGATATTCAGTTGCTTTCGAGGGACATCGAGGTGTTTCTTAATTTTGTTGCCCGTAATCATAATAGTGTTGCTCATGATTAGCTCGCTATATATGCTTTTGTTTTTACTTTGTTGGATAGTTGAGACTTTATTTTCAGATTGGTTGCTAGATCTTGTTTCTGGTTATTTCTAGTCTAATTTGTCTCGGGCTTCAAAGGTTAATGCCAAGTTTTCATCAAAATAATTCTTAATTTGTTCTATTTCCCCTGTTATTTTTTCACTTCCACTTACTGGGGCATGAACGGCAGTTTATGCCAGCCCTGTTCCTACTATACGCGTTAGTTAAAAATTGAGGCTATTGTGTAGTTGTCTGTATACATTTTTTACTAATATTTTTGTTCAAACACTGTCTGCAGGTAATCTTACAGAAATGTAATTAGTTCTCCCTCTTTCGTTCCTCAATTGCTGTGTCGCATTTTTTATATACTTCCAAGCAGTACTAAAACCAAAATCTCTCATCTGTTTCAAGCCTATTACATTGCATGAAGAAACAAAGAAAAACACAAGTAAGAAATTAAGCGCAAATGAATTTCAAGACTAATACTATCATGCTCTCAAAGATGTACTATGCTTTTCAAAAATGCTTATGATAGTGCATGCCCAATGTATCATTGCCATGGTAGTATGGTCACAAGCAAGATCATAGCGCCATGTCTATCAATATAGGTATGACACTCACGACTAGTGTCGTTACTATTCAATTGTGATGCTTGGATTCATTATTTGATTCACATTTTAGGAATTTTAGTGGCTTCACTTTTTAAATTGGATAAGCACTATAAATTGCAGTAAGCATTCATTTCACCATGTACTCTTTTCTGAAAGGAAAAAAGTAAATTGTTTTTCTAACTTTAGCGTTAAACCAACAACCAACCTCGGATTATATACTCTGAATATAATATTGTTCTCGCAAAAAGCATACTACGAGAATTTGGCATCATTGCTTTGCCCAATTAACTGTGATCACACGGCCCTTTTAAATAAAAAAAAAACTCAATGTGAGATCCTCCTTTTTCAACTTAAGCACTAAATTTTGTTGTTTAATTTGTTGCGTTAAATTTTGAAGTTTCTATGTATATTATATTGTGCTCAATGTAACCTGTAAGACACTACTACATTTTTTTAAGCTAAAATCTTTACCTACTATACTATATTCGGTGCATGGAAAATCAGGAGAAAATGTCCGTGGATAATTACTATTGGTAAACAATAAATAATAAACTTGAGTGAAGTTATTTGAAATAGCAGTGGCCTAAAATAAAATTTAGAGCCCTTTAAAATAAATACAATTTAGGCTCAAAGAAGTTATTTGAAATAGCAGTGGTCTAAAATACAATTTAGAGCCCTTTAAAATAAATACAATTTAGGCTCAAAGAATTGGCACTCGAAGTTGTTGAATTGTTTGTTCGGATGATGCATCGTAACATAATTATGGCTGGTTTTTGATTTTATCTGTAATGACTTTTAAAAACAATTGGTAATGGATGGAGTAACCCTTAGACTTTATATATTGCTTTGTGAGGATCCATTTTTTTGATGTGGGATCAGTAGTCTCAACATAGAGTAATACAATGTATACATACACTATACTACCGTAAAATAAAGGTACTTATTTTTTCATTTTCGATCAGAAACTTTTACCGTTGGATTTCAACTTAGTTGATTTGCTTCTTTTCATTCGCGTTTTCAGTAATTGTCTTGTAGTTTCCATTCCTGCATATATAATATGTTGCTAGACACAAAAACATGGGTAAAATGTACTCTCATTTGTACCCGTATGTTTGATTAAATATATTGCATGCTATATATCTTGAATCAAAACTCGTCCAAGTAAAAGCAAGTAACTGAAGACATCCTTTCTACTGCCACATGTTCGATTAAATGTCCAATTGAATATGTAAAATGACACTGTTTCTTCTAAGCAATGCCAACAAAAATTCAACCATTAGTTAATGTCATGTATTATCAGAATATTTTTCCCTTTTGAAAGATA
This sequence comes from Lonicera japonica, assembly GCA_021464415.1. Taxonomy (NCBI): domain Eukaryota; kingdom Viridiplantae; phylum Streptophyta; class Magnoliopsida; order Dipsacales; family Caprifoliaceae; genus Lonicera; species Lonicera japonica. The sequence continues at coordinate 49,399 of JAKCWG010000937.1, forward strand.
ATTCACAATGCAGAATGAAAATGGGCAAGCACTTACAGCAAACAATATTTGTATTTCTATGAACTTGGCTAAAGATATTCGTACGACTCAAATTTTACTTTGACAAGCTATTGTGATCATTCTCCTTTATCAAGGCTGGAGACGGAATTTATTTGCACCAATTTTCTCAACTACGTGAAAATGTACATTTATGGACTTAAAATATTCGTATAAGCTAAGAATGTATGCTTGGCTATGAACAACTGAGTTTGTTCGCTTCTACTCGATTTCGCATGGCTGAATACATTTAAAATGTGATCTGTTTTTTGGGTTGCTAACCAAAAATTAATATGCCTAGTTGCTCTATTTTTTTTTCCCTGAAGGTTTGCTTCTTTTAGTGGTATAAAGGAACTTGATGGTTTGTAATTATCAGATTGTAAAGAAGTATAAGGTGCCCTGTTTTTTTTTTGTTTTTGTTTTTTTTTTCCTGGCAAAACTTCCTCCTCGCATGAAGGTGCCCAGTTGCTCTGTTTTTTTTGGAAAGAAGTATAATGGGGTTTGTAATGGGGATTTTGGAAGTGTTGTTGAGGATGAATTTTAGAGAGAGATAATGATAATGATGATAGGAATAATAGGAATAATTAATTAATTAATAATTGTTGATTATTGTAGCTAAAAAAATGTGATGTGTGACAATAGTAAAAATCTTTATTTTTTTTAAAAGATGTGTTTGTGAGATATTAGGTCTATGGTAATAGCCCCATCCAAAATGAGTGGAATGTAATTTTAAAGAATAAAATAAACACAACAAAGAAAAAGAAAAAGGCAACTTCAAAGGTGAGATCAAAGATCAAATACCCAAACAAATAAATGACCCTCATATTGGCCATAACGGATAAATATAATAAAATAAAATAATCCCAACATTCATTTTTCTTTTATTGGAAAATATATATAGCAGTTAGTCATAAATTATTATAGTTATTTGAGAAGTCTAAGTGATTGTGTACATTGCAAAGTTATACGATATTTTTATTTGCTGCATAGTAACAACAACATCAAGTGAGTATATGTTCAACATCATTGATAAAGTTAGTAGAGCAATAGTTCAAGAATTATTTCCCTTAAATACAACAAGAACGTGTTAAAATAAAGAGGCATCTACCATAAGTTATGGTGAAAAGTGCCTATCATCGTGCTACCATATATACATTTGAAATTATTATGCTATGATTTTCTACAATTTTTCAACATATATAATGGCGCGCCATGTTTTTAATAAAATTATAATATGACATATTTCACATATGCACGTGCACAACACATGTTGTATGCTAGTAAGAAAGTATTATTAGAGTCTTCTTATTATTTTTTTTACCCCTCTAGATATAAATGCTAGATTCCAACATAACAATAAAATTTTGAGAGATGCTATTGACAAAGCCCAATAATTTTTTATCAACTGGCACAAAGCACCTTATCTTTATTGCTTTTAATTTGACATAAAATTGTTTTGGCAGAAATTTGTTATTTCGTATCGTATTTCCAAAATTTTATACGAACGGGAATTAAGATTTCTTGTTAAATAAAAAATAATGATAATAATAATAATAATAATAAAACCGTATTTTATGATTTTTATATTGGAAAGACAAATAAAGAAAGACCAATACTTGAGAAAAAAGATAAAGTCCAATAATGCACTGATTCAACATAAAGTAAGATGAAAAAGTTGTAAAAAGATAAAATCGAATGATGCATCTCAATAATTAAAGTTGAGACACCTTTAAAAATTTAGTGGGTTGTGGGGGCAATTCCTCCCTTAATTTGTCTTTTCTTCCGTCCCTGCCCTTTATGAATTTTCTATTTAAAAAGTTGATGGAAATTTAATTTTGGATGAAAGTAATATCCGAATTAAATTTTTTGAATTAAAATAAATTGAATGTAACTGTAAAAAATACAATGAGAAAAAAAGAAGATAAATTTCAAAAGTGTAAAAGATTAATTACCCACGCAAATGAATGATCTTTGCTTTGGCCACAACTGATTTATAATAATAATAATAATAATAATAATAATAATAATAATAATAATAATAATAATAATAATAATAAATCATAATATTCTTTACCAATTGATTTCATTTTTTAAGGTTTCATGAATTATTTTCAAAGTCTATCTGGTCAACCAACGTAGCTATCCATATTTTTCAAGCTTATAATCACATGCGGCTAATGTACACCGTAAAACCCATAAACTTATATAACTATTTAAAGGTTATATAGTTAAGTCCATAATTTGGTCTTAATCATTAATCTAGATTTTGTGACCCTTTCATATAAAATTAATGGAAGCTCAAATTTTCTTACATTAATCATGTGCAGTGGCATTATAATGTGATGGCAATGCTCATTTTTTTCTATTGAAAAATATAAACAGCAGTTAGTCATAAATTATTATAGTTATTTAAGAGGTCTAAATAAATGTGTGCATGCGTATCAATACTAAGTGATACTAAATTATTATTTAGTGCATATCAGTAACATCACGTGAGTGTCATATTCAACATCATTGATATAATTAGTAGAGCAATGTGTTAAAATAAAGAGTTATTTACTATAAGCTATGGTGGAAAAAACTCGTCATCATGATACCACATATATATATATATATAATTATTATATGATTTTCTACGATTTTTAGCTTTATATAATGGTATGTCATGTTTTTGATAAAATCATAATATGACAAATTTCACGTATGCCCGTGCATAACACGGGTTGTCTGCTAGTAAGAGAGTATTATTAGAGCCCTCTTAATTTCTTTTTACCGCTCTAGATATAAATACTAAATTCTAACAAAACAACAAAATTTTGAGAGATGGCCATTCTCAGAGCGCAATAATTTCTTATTAGAATAAAAAAACCTTATTTTTATTGCTTTAAATTGACATAAAATTATTTTGGCAGAACTTTTTTATTTTGTATCGTATTTCCAAAATTTTATATGAATGGGAATTAAGATTTCGTTAAATAAATAAAAACATATTTTATGATTTGATATTGGAAAGACAAATAAAGAAAGACCTAAGACGTCGTGACTGGTCCGGTAGTGCCTCGTCAAAAAGATATAAAGGTCGAATAATGCACTGATTTAACATAAAGTTAAAACAATAATAATAATGATATTATCATCTAAATAATTAAAGTTCCTTTGTCCTGAATTTTATAATGAATTTTACAAAAAGTTTGCTTGTTCACTCATTTTTATCTTTAAATTCCATTAGTTTCATTTTAATACTCAAATTTTAAGTTACGTCTTATTTTTATTTTAACATAAACGTCCCGTCTTTTTTTGAAACGAAAAATCTATTATTTGGATTAAATATCTATGTGCTACATGCAAAGGCAAAGCTATAAAGAAGAAAATTTAAAAAATAAATTTAGTACTAATATTATTTGTATTCAATATTAGATAGATAATCAATACTAGTAGATAGCTTTTAAAAATTAAGAAGGCAAACTTAACTAATTAATATACAGATATTTATAGTAATTGTAATAATAAAATAGCAATTTTTAAAAAATTAGGGTGGTGGGGGACAATTGCTCCCCTATTTTGCCTTCCTTCTGTTCCTGCCCACACGAATTTTTTGTCCAAAAAATTGATAAAAATTTAATTTTAGATGAAAGTGATGTAACTCAAACTTGAGTAGTACAAAAATGAGTGGAATGTAATTTTGAAGACTACAGTAAACAAAAAAAAAAGAAAAAGAAAAAGACAAACTTCAAAGTGTGATGAAAGACCCATACAAATGAATGACCCTCAAGTTGGCCAGAACCGATTTATACAAAAAAATAAAAAAATAATCCTAATATTCATTTTCTTCTATTAAAAAATATAAATAGCGGTTAGTCAAAAATTATTATAGTAATTTGAGAGGTATAAGCGATTGCGTGCAAGTGTACCAATTCTAACTTATACTATATTATTATTTACTGTTTATAAGTAACAATATTAATTGAGTATCATATTTAACATTCTTGATATAGTTAGAGCAATACTTCAATAATTATTTCCCTCAAAATACAACAAAACATATTAAAATAAAGAACTATCCACCGTAAGCTATGGTAGAAAAAAGCCCATCATCGTGCTACCATGTATATATATATAACTATTATGCCATGATTTTCAACAATTTTTAGATATATATGCGCCACGTTTTTTGATAAAATCGATCGTAATGGGTGCTAGTAAAAGCACCCTTCTTTTTTAGTTTTTGTTCCCCTTTCAAAAAAATATTAAGGGTGCCTTAACTAATTGACAACACCTTCATAAAAAAAAATTCTAGTATAAAAAGCAAATGTAGATAGGCTTAGATTTATACTTTCATAAGAAGACAAAGGTGGAATTAAATTTGTTATTTGTTAAAAAATGTTCCTCATTTCTCTCACAATATCTAATTAAACACATTGCAATTAGATTTTGTCAAGCAAAATTAAAGCGATTGAAGAAGTAACGAGGAAAAAAAAGAATATTCTCTCAATCTTCTATACAAGAATATGCACCTTAATTTTGATAATAGTGTTAAGAAAAGATAGAATTGGATTTCTCGTAAGAGTCCTATTAATATAGATAGTTGTTTGTTTAGGCACCCATATTTTTTTTTAAAAAAAGAGTGTCAAAACTAAAAAATAAGAGCGCCTTTACCAACCGCCGATCATAATATAACAGGTTTTGCATATGCTCATGCATAACACGTATTGTATATTAGTAAGAGAGTATTATTAGAGCCATCTTAATTTCCTTGTACCACTCTAGATGTAAATATTAAATTCCAACAAAACAATCAAACTTTGAGAAATGCAATGGTCAGAGTGCAATAATTTCTTATCAGAAAAACAGAACACCTTATTTTTATTGCTTTTAAATTGACATAAAATTATTTTAGCCGAAGTTTGTTATTTTGTATCGTATTTTCAAAATTTTATATGAATGAGAATTAAGATTTTTTGTTGAAAAAAAAAAGAAAAAAAAAGGTATTTTATGATTTGATATGGAAAGACAAATAAAGAAAGACCAAAGACTTCGAGTGTAGTGGCTCGTCAAAAAGACATAAAGGTCGAATAATGCACTGATTTAACATAAAGTTAAAACAATTATAATAATATTAGCATCTAAATAATTGAAGTTCCTTTGTCCTGAATTTTATAAAGGATTTTATAAAAAGTTTGCTTGTTCATTCGATCATTTTGATCTTTAACATTCAATTAGTTTCATTTTGGTACTCAAAATTTATGTTACTCTCGTATTCATTTTAACATAATCGTCCCGTCACTTTTTGGAATGAAAAATTTATTATTTGGACTAAATATTTATGTGACACATGTAAGGGCAGAGCTATGAAGAATAAAATTAAAAAAATAATTTTAGTATTACTATTATTTTTATTCAATATTAAAGGGATGATTAATACTAGTAGTTAGTTTTTAAAAATTTAACGAGGCAAACTAGCTAATATGCATGTATTTGTTGTAATTGTAATAGTAAAATAGCAATATTTGAAAATTTAGGATGGTGGGGGGCAATTGATCCCTTTTTTTGCCTTTTCCTCTGCCACTGCCAACATGAATTTTTTGTCCGAAAAATTGATAAAAATCTAATTTTAGATGAAAGTTTGAGTAGTATAAAAATGAGTGGAATGTAATTTTGAAGAATATAGTGAAAAAAAAAAAAGAAAAAGAAAAAGAAAAGGACAGACTTCAAAGTGTGATGGCAGATTAATTGCCCATACAAATGAATGACCCTCCCGTTGGCCGAAACAGATTTATACAATAAAATAAAATAATAAAAAAACAATCCTAATAATCATTTTCTTCTATTGAAAAATTTAAATAGCAGTTAGTCTCCACATAGAGTAATCTGATGTGTACATACACTATACTGCCGTAAAACAAAGATACTTATTTTTTCAATTTTCGATCAGAAACTTTTACCGTTGGATTTCAACTTAGTTGATTTGCTTCTTTTCATTCGCGTGTTCTGTAATTGTCTTGTAGTTTCCATTCCTGCATAAATAATATGTTGCTAGACACAAAAGCATGGGTAAAAGGTACTCTTATTTGTACCCGTATGTTCGATTAAAGTTATATTGGCATGCTTTATATCTTGAATCAAAACGCGTTCAAGTAAAAGTAAGTAAACGAAGACATCATATCCTTTCTCCTGTCACATGTTCGATTAAATGTCCAACTGAACATGTAAAATGACACTATTCAACCATTAGCTGTTGTCATGCATTATCATAATATTTTTCCCTTTTGAAAGATAATTCACAATGTAGAATGAAAATGGGCAAGCACTTACAGCAAACAATATTTTTATTTCTATTAACTTTGTTAAAGATATTCATACGACTCGAATTCTACTTTGACAAGCTATTGTGATCATTCTCCTTTATCAAGGCTGGAGACGGAATTTATTTGCACCAATTTTCTCAACTATGTGAAAATGTACATTTATGGAAAAATATTCGTATAAGCCAAGAATGTATGCTCGGCTATGAACAACCGAGTTTGTTCACTCCTACTCGATTTCGTATGGCTGAATACATTTAAAACGTGGTCTATTTTCTGGGTTGCTAACCAAAAATTAATCTGCCTAGTTGCTCTATTTTTTTTTCTGAAGGTTTACTTCTTTTAGTGGTATAAATGAACTTGATAGTGATATAAATGAACTTGATGGTTTGTAATTATCAGATTGTAAAAAAGTATAAGGTGCTCTGTTTTTTCTTTTCTTTTTTTGGCAAGACTTCCTCCTCGCACGAAGGTGCCCAGTTGTTCTGTTTTTTTTGTAAAGAAGTATAATGGGAGTTTGTAATGGGGATTTTGGAAGTGTTGTTGAGGATGGATTTTAGAGAGAGATAATGATGATGATGATAGGAATAATTAATTAATTAATAATTGTTGATTATTGTAGCTCAAAAAAAAATGTGATGTATGACAATAGTAAAAAATCTTTTTTTTTTTTTTTGTAAAGAAGTGTTTGTGAGATATTAGGTGGGTGGTAATAGCTCCACCCAAAATGAGTGGAATGTAATTTTAAAGAATACAGTGAACAGAAAAAGACAACTTCAAAGGTGAGATCAAAGATCAAATACCCAAACAAATAAATGACCCTCATGTTGGCCATAACCGATAAATATAATAAAATAAAATAATCCTAATATTCATTTTTCTTTTATTGAAAAATATATATAGCAGTTAGTAATAAATTATTATAGTTATTTCATAAGTCTAAGTGATTGTGTACATGTGTAAAGTTATACTATATTATTATTTGCTACATAGTAGTAACAACATCTAGTGAGTATTATGTTCAACATCATTGATAAAGTTAGTAGAGCAATAGTTAAAGGATTATTTCTCTTAAATATAACAAGAACGTGTTAAAATAAAGAGGCATCTACCATAAGTTATGGTAAAAAGTGCCTATCATCGCACTATCATATATATTTGAAATTATTATGCTATGATTTTCTACAATTTTTTGACATATATAATGGCGCGCCATATTTTTAATAAAATCATAATATGACATATTTCACATATGCATGTGCACAACATGGATTGTATGCTATTAAGAAAGTATTATTAGAGTCTTCTTAGTTATTTTTTTACCCCTCCGTATATAAATGCTAGATTCCAACATAACAATAAAATTTTGAGAGATGCTATTAACAGAGCCCAATAATTTCTTATCAGCAGGCACAAAGCACCTTATTTTTATTGCTTTTAATTTGACATAAAATTGTTTTGGCAGAAATTTGTTATTTTGTATCGTATTTCCAAAATTTTATACCAACGGGAATTAAGATTTCTTGTTAAATAAAAAATAATGATAATAATAATATAAAAATCCGTATTTTATGATTTTTATATTAGAAAAAAAAATAAAGAAAGACCAAAACTTGGAGAGTTGTGGCTCGTCAAAAAGATAAAGTCTGAATAATGCACTGATTCAACATAAAGTAAGATGAAAAAGTTGTACAAAGATAAAATGGAATAATGCATCTCAATAATTAAAGTTGGAACACCTTTAAAAATTTAGTGGGTTGTGGGGGCAATTCCTCCCTTAACTTGTCTTTTCTTCCGTCCTTGTCCTTACGAATTTTCTATTTAAAAGGTTTGATGGAAATTTAATTTTGAATGAAAGTGATACACGAATCAAATTTTTTTAATTAAAATAAATTGAATATAACTGTAAAAATTGCAGTGAAAAAAAAAGAGAGACAAACTTTAAAAGTGTGAAAGATTAATTACTCACACAAATAAATGATTGCCTTGGCCGCAACTGATTTATACAATAATAATAATAATAATAATAATAATAATAATAATAATAATAATAAATCATAATATTCTTTACCAATTGATTTCATTTTTTATGGTTTCATGAATATTTTTATTTTTTTGAATTATTTTCGAACTTTACAACAAAAGTGACTTCAAAGAAGACATATAAATATTTAAAGATTGTTGAAATTCTCTCATCGTCTCACATTAAGAGTTTAAACTTTTAAAAGATACATTAATTTTAATAAAATCAATATTTGAACAAAATAATTAACTATCATAAAATTTTGTATATTGAGTATATCCTAAAACAAAAATAAAAGTATTTTATACGAATGAAAATTAAGATTTATTGTTTTAAAAAATAAAAAAATAAAAGTATTTTATAATTTGATATTAGAAAGACAAATGAAGGAAGTCCAAAGACTTGAAAAGTAGGGCCTTGTCAAAAAGATAAAGGTCGAATAATGCACTGAATTAACATAAACTAAGTTGAATCGGTTGTCAAAAAGATAAAGTCGAATAATGCATCTAAATAATTGAAGTTGAACGCATATTATAAAAAGTTTGGTTGTTGAATCATTTCGATTTTTAAAATTCTATTAATTTATTCAAAATTTAGGTTGCGGTTTAATTTCATTTTAACATAAACATCTCATCTCTTTTTAGAACGATAAATCCATTATTCAGACTAAATATCTATGTACTACATGCAAAGGCAAAACTATAAAGACGAAAATTAAAAAGATAAATTTAGTATTAATATTATTTTTATTCAATATTAAAAGAATAATTAATATTAATAGTTAGCTTTTAAAAATTTAAGGATGCAAATCTAACTAATTAATATACATATATTTGTAAAATAATAGTAATAGTAAAATAGCAATTTTGGAAAATTGAGGATGGTGGGGACCAATTGGTCCCTTAGGTTGCCTTTCCTTCTGCCACTGGCCACATAAATTTTCTATCCAAAAAATCAATAAAAAACTAATTTTAAATAAAAGTGTGCGACTCAAATTTTGGTTACTAAAATGTGTGAAATTTAACTTTAAAGACTACTGAAACCAAAAAAAAAAAAAAGGGAAACTTCAAAGGTGTGATCAAAGATCAATTGCTCGTACAAATAAATGATCCTCATGTTGGCCAAAACTGATTTATACAACAAAATAATAAAAAAATAATCGTAATATTCTTTACCAACTAGTTTCATTATCAATCTTTTTAGGTTTCATGAATATCTTGATTTTATTTTTGAATTACTTTTTTACTTTATTATAAATCTGACTTCAAACAAGACGATGATAAATCATAAATGTTGCCAAAATGCCCACTTCTTCAGCCCCTCATTAGGAGTTTAAACTTTTGTAGGATACATTAATTTTAATATAATTGATGTTTAAACAGAATAATTAATTATTATAAGATTTTGTATATTTATCATATGTATGATAAAGAAAAAATAAATTATACTCTTAATTTATAATCCGGAAAGAAAGTGGAGGGAGAGTTGTTCATTATTTGAAAACTTGCAGGGAGAGAGAAAAACGCCGTATGACAGCAAGAAAATAAGTTAAAAGTTAAAATAAAGGTAAAAGAGAGGGATGTCTTCTCAAGTAAAGCAACACATCATATTATTGCCTAAGAAATGATAGAGCTCACCAGATATTGCATTAAATATAATTGAGAGCTCATAATTTCAATTCTCGCAAAGAAAAATCGCCTATTACATTGTTAAGTTTGTTGTTGAAAGAGTAGGGGAGATGATATAAATGACTACATTTAATTGCAACATATGTCACAACCAAATTAAAACAAGTAAATTTATATTATGAGAATATTCAACCTATTAACGCATTAATATCACTATTTGGTAAATGAAGCTGGTAAATATGGCATTGTTATATATTAAAAAAGATATTCTTATCGGCTTTATTTATGGGATAATTATACTGGGTGTATTAATAAGTTGTATATTCCATCAAAGGCAGTTCTTCAAAGCTGTTAAAACAATATTATGGCATTATTTGGACTAAATATCCATGTGTCACATGCAAGGGCGGAGCATTAAAAAAGAAAATTTAGTATTAATATTATTTTTATTCAATATTCAGGGGTGGGGGAGGATGATTAGTACTAGTTGTTAGCTTTTAAAAACTTAAGGAATGCAAACTTAACAAGTATGCATATTTTTGTAATTTTTAAAAGTAATTAGCAATTTCTGAAAATTAATTTAGGGGTGTGGGGGACAATAATGCATCTAAATAAAGTTGAACCAAGTACCACTATGTGACAAATGAGTGATAGATATTTTACCTACATGAAATTTGTATTTACTCTCATTTCGATCTCTAAAATTCTGTTTATTTTATTTTGATACTCAAAATTTGAATTGCATCTATTTTTCCTTTTAACTAATTAGATGTTACGTCATTTTTTTAAACGAAAATTTTGTTTTTGGACTCCATGTACGACATGCCTCAGCCAAGCTATAAATTTTTTAAAGAGGGCATGTTTAAAACTAAATTACTAAAGTCACTTTTTACAAAAGTAAAGAAACAAATTTTGTGCTAATATTATTTTTGTTCAATATTAGGAATACGATTAATAGTAGTAATTATCTTTTAAAAATTTAAGGGAGGCGAACTTAACTAAATTGCATTTAAATTTTTGAATATAATGGTGAATGTTTAGGTATGGTAAAAGTGGTATTTTTACATGCTTTATTTATCGAATAATTATATTGGATATATTAATGAATTGTAATTTTCGGAAATGTTCAAACTATATATTGATTTATTCAGTATGACTATTAAGTAAATAAAGCCAATAAATATAGTATTACTATATATGATAGTAATACTTTAATCAGTGTGCATCTGATTGGTTAAGATCATGGAAAATTGAATTCCTTAGAATTGTTTACATCGAAAAAGACTTCGTGAAGACAAAAGTTCAGGGAGAAATGGTTTATGGATTTCATGGAAAATAAAATAATTTGATTACAACAAGTATGAAGGAAAATTGTTTCCTTTAAAACCACAATCAAACATAACTAAAGATGGAAAATTAGGGCTATTGCGCATTTCTCATGGAAATGAAGTACAACCAACCACACTGAGCTTTCTAAACAAGCATATAGTGCTTTGATAGTGTTTGTAGGTGCCAAGTCAATCTGCATGCAACAATTCTTCAACATAGAATTAACTGCTTGAAAATGTCAATAGCATTTCATAAGTTAAAGATGGAAAGCATCTACAAATTTACTTCACCAAAATCTAAGATATAACAGTGGGAAAAGATATATGTGCAAATAGTTACCAGGGTAAGTCGTGAGCTTTGAGGTACCTAGATGAATTTCTAATTTGGTGCCTTTTATATATAAAGAGAAATGGGTAAATGCAAGCTATGATTTTTATATTTAGAGTTAATCATAACCAGTATACCAAAGACGTTGTAAAGATAAAAAAGAAAAAACTAATTGTGGCACTACATTAATAATGTCATCAGTCCTAATTGACAAGAGAAAAAAAAGAAGGAGTTAAATTAAGAATTATTTATCTCAACTAACCAACAAAAGGTTAAATCCAGCATAAAATTGGCAAATATTATCAATCTAAAAACAATTGATGTAAATTTAGTTTGCGTGATGTGTTTCTATTTTTTGACAAATATATTTTTATATTTCATTTATAAAATTTTAGAATAATGTCAAATAAATACAAATACCTAAAAATGCATTACAAAATAAAGAATGCAAACTTAACTTTGCATAATTTCGAAAACATTGTTAAGTGCATTTTATTAATAAATAGGTTTTGAATATGTAATTTGTTAAAATTATTCTAAAGCATCCTCGATTAAACACTTATTTATAATAATATGCTAAAATATATATAGTGCAAACATAATTTTGTACGATTGCATAAAAAAATACAATTTAAAAATCTATTGCAAAGTTAACTTTGCACTCATTTTGGAGTTTGGTCAAATATAGACCATTTACAAAAATATTATTCACTGGTTCTTTTACATAATTTTTTTTCAAACAAGCCTTATTTTTCAATATCCCGAAATATTTTTCACTTCATCAAATTATTATATATATATATATATTATTTAAAATAGGTAGCAGAAGCCTATTTATGGGCCACATTGGATCATTGCAAGCACACCAAGGCTGAAAAAGTGACGACCCCAGAATCATGTGGACCACAATTTTTTGACCCAAAATAGCCAAGAGAATTCATGTCACTGCTGATGGACGCTATTTTTTGGCCAAATTCTTTCATTTAGGCTTCTTAATCCACGAATTTGCTTTTTATAGCATGTTTGAATCTACTAATAAGCTGAGTTATGAATGTCAGATTTGACTTTGGTCAAATCTGGCGTGATTATCCCACAATATTTTCGATTTTTTATTTTTTGGAGTTATTTTGAATTTATTTCCTTACTTGCAATTATGTTACCTATAAGAGGGTTTCTTTGTAATCATTAAGGTAGATTACTATTAAACAAAATTATGAGTGTTTTTCTTTATATTTAGTGTTTATTGCTTGCCTAACCAAAATTTGTCAAGTTCTTAACTTTCCGCTACATCAAATTTTATTTTTTTTACTTAACGTCATTTTCAAATTTAATGGAACCCGTGTTATTGCAAAACTAGACTCATATTATTGAATGAAAGATTTCTTTCTCGCACTTTAGTAGAGAACTACACCTAAGGAAATAATATATTAAGACTAAGGGTAGTGTTTGTGTACATTGAATTGCGATTTTCAATATTTCAATTTCAAATATTTGCAGTTACATTCTTTGGTGAATTTACTGATTTCAATTACAATTCTAAAATATCTCGATCATATGTAAAAGTAGTAGCCAAATGTCAAGGAAAAAGGTACATTCAAACTTTTTGATGGGAAATAATACTTTGGGACACTTTCCGATGAACTTTTGTGCTGTTTGCGGATACTTGTTGATGGTGCAAATTAGTGACATAATTTACCCCCCAACCACGAGCAGACACGTGGCCTCCTACGCCAGCGACATCACCACCCTTTAGCTAACAAAGACTAGGAGCTCTGATTAAGACATATCCAGGAGCTAGAGCTCCGACCAACGGTTCTTCCAATTCGGAGGATTATTCTCGAGAAATGAATTTACGGAGCTCGAAAGATAGAGTTCTCCCAAAGAGCTCCGAGCTCCCTAGCCGACCAATATGTCAGGAAAGGCATAGCATTGCTGTCAACTCCGCTAAATGCCGCAGAACCTCCCTCACCTTCATTAAATACATACCCACTGCATTTAATGCGCCGGAATCCCTAGGGAGGCAAGGTCAGGGTTGATGGGAGTGACGGATGGCTTTGGACCTGCTCTGCAAAGCTTTCTTCACATATTTACTCTGTCTCATATATATAGAGAAGAAGCATTTGCTTTTCATGACAACTTCTGAACAAGCAAGAACAACACTGAGAAAATAGGAAAAAGCATGAACAATCAAGAGATATAGAGATACTGAGCACACGACAGAGCTCTCGACATAGAGAAGTCAGAATTTGTGTAACTCAAGGCATACACTCATTGTAATGTTGCGAGGATAGGCTAGTTAGAAAGATCTTTGTGAGTTTGTAATAGCCACTCTACGAGACCAACCTCCTCTATACGTTATTTTTTAAAACAAAAAACCATTTTTGTATTAAATATCCATGTGCCACATGTAACGGCGGAGCTATACATTTTTTTTTAAAAAAAAGGGAAAGTTTAATACTAAATTACAAAAATCACTTTTTACAAAATTTAAGAAACTAATTTTGTGCTAATATTATTTTTATTCAATACTAGGGGCTTGATACATACTAGTAGCTAGCTTTTAAAAATTTAAAGGAGGCAAACTTAACTAAACCGCATTTAAATTTTTGAGTATAATGGTGAATGATTACAGATGTAAAACTGATATTCTTACCTTCTTTATTTATCGAATAATTATACCGGATGTATTAATAAATTTTAAACTTTGGAAATGTCCAAACTATATATATATATATATATTGGTATATCTAGTTTGATTATTAAATAAATAAAGACAATGAATGTAGTATTACTATATATGATATAATACACGGTCTCCATTCATAGGGAGCTTGAGAGTTGAATAATATTCAATCAAAAGGTGCCTTTCACAATCACCTTTGAATAAACTGGTCTCCATTCATCGGCTGCTTCAGATTGCTATATGATAAGCTTTACTTGGTGCATTTTATTTTTAACATCAAAATCACAAAAGCAACCAAACAAAACACTAAAATAAACATAGAAAGCCATGTTAAGCCATAGAATTTTCAGGCTTCTAGTTTTCATGTGTTGTATATTTAAGTAAGTATATGTTAATATTATGAATTTATAGATCTTTTAATTATGAAATATTTTTTGTTGCCCTTAAAAATAATTTTAAAATATTAAAATATTTTTTTTATATAAAATACTAATATTATTGTTTGTTAATAAAAAATAATAATTTCATGATTTAATATGATACTCGAAAGAGAAATGACATGAAGGATATAAAGTTGAAAGGAACGTGAAGGACCCGCATCATTAATCATCAAGACAATAATGCAAAATAATTAAAGTCGAACGCACCAACGAAGCACCTTCCTCCTAATCACTGTGCTACAGAAGGGCAATTGACATTTTACTTGTTTAAAGTTTCCTAGCTTTCTCATTTCGGTCTTTAAAATTAGATTCATCTCTTTTTACTACTTAAAATTTAAGTTGCATCTTACTTTCTTTTTAACTTAAACATCCCGTCGCTTTTTCAAACAAAAAATCAATTATTTGAACTTAATATCCATAGGTCACATGCAGGGACATAGCAATAAAGAAGAAAATTTATTACTTATATTTTTTTTTACTCATTATTAGTGGGACGATTAATACTATTAGCTAGCTTTTAAGAAGTTAGGGAAGGCAAACTTAACTAGTTTGCATATATTTGTAAATTTTAAAAGTAATTAGCAATTTTTGAAAATTTAATGGAGTATCAAATTTAATACTAAATTACAAAATTTTCTGCATAATTAACGAAGAAAATTTTGTGCTAATATCATTTTATTTCAATATTAAGGGGGCGATTAATACTAATAGTTAGCTTTTAAAAATTTAAGGGAGGCAAAGTTAACTAATATGCATATATTTGTAATTTTTAGAAGTAACTTTAATTGGTAAAATAGTATTTTTTTAAAAAAAATTTAGGGGGTGGAGGACAATTGTTTCCCTATTACTTTATTTTGCACACAATATCAGGTTTGATTTCTCATTGTGTCAAGATTTTTGAGACCAATACAATTTCTCGTTGTGGATAAAGGTCAGTCTTATAAAATTAATTGGATGGGCTCAAGTATTCACAAATACTCAAAAAAAATAAGGAAAAAAAAGTAAATAAATAAATAAAATTAAAAAGTGGTATGCGTTCAAATGTACGTCCAGTCACCTTAACAATTTATTAAACTACTTTGATGTCACACTTTCACACATTGTTGGGACAATAATGCATCTAAATAAAGTAGAACGAACCAAGTAATAACTTCATGTGACAAATGGGTAATCCACATTTTATCCACATAAACTTTGCTTTTATTATCATTTTGGTCTTTAAAAATTTCATTTATTTTATTTTGGTATTCAAAATTTGAGTTGCTTATTTTTTTTGTTTTTAATTGAGATGTCACGTTATCTTTTAAAACAAAAAATCTATTTTTGTAATAAATATCCATGTGCCACATGTAGGGGTGGAGCTATACATTTTTTTTTAAAGGGAAAGTTTAATACTAAATTACAAAAGTCACTTTTTACAAAATTAAAGAAACTAATTTTGTGCTAATATTATTTTTGTTCAATATTAGGAACACGATTAATACTAGTATTTGGCTTTCAAAATTTTAAGGGAGGCGAACTTAACTAAATTCCATTTAGATTTTTGAATATAATAGTGAATGATTTGGGATGGTAAAAATAATATTCTTACCTGTTTTATTTATCGAATATTTATACTAGGTGTATTAATAAATTTTAAATCTCGGAAATGTCCAAACTATATATATATATATATATATTGATACATCTAGTTTAATTATTCAATAAATAAAGCCGACGGATATAGTATTATTATATATGATATTTACATTGTCTCCATTCATTGGATGCTTGAGAGTAGAATAATGTTCAATCAAAAGGTGCCTTTCACAATCATTTTTGAATTTTGTTGTGGTTCGAATAGAATAGAATATATTGGTGTTCATTCATTGGCGCTTTAGATTGCTATATGATAAGCTTTACTTAGTGCATTTTATTTTGAACATCAAAACCGCAGAGGCAGCCCAACAAAACACTTCAAAAGCTTTGAAAGCCATGCTGAGCCATAGAATTTTCAGGCTTCTAGTTTCCATGTGTTGTGTTTTTAAGCAAGTGTATGTTAATATTATGAATTTATACATCTGCTAATTATTAAATATTTTTTTTGCCATTAAAAATAATTTTAAAATATTAAATTTATTTTTTATAAAATACTAATATCATTATTTGTTAATAATTTTTTTTTATGATCTAATATGATATTTGAAAGAGAAATGAAGACGGCCTAATAATGCACCCCGCGTGAAATTAACATAAAGTTGAAATGGACATCAATGACCCGCATCATTAATCATCAAGGCAATAATGCATCTAAATAATTAAAGTTGAACGCCCCAATGAAGCACCTTCGTCCTAACCACTGTGTTACAGATGGGCAATTGGCATTTTACCTGTTTAAAGTTTCCTAAATTTCTCGATTTCGTCTTTAAAATTAGATCATCTCATTTTAATTTTTAAAATTTAAGTTGCGTCTTACTTTCTTTTTAACTTAAACGTCCCGTCACTTTTTCAAACGAAAAATTCATTACTTGAACTAAATATCCATAGGTCACATGCAGGGATAGAGCAATAATGAAAAAGAAATTATTACTAATATTATTTTTACTCAATTTTAGAGGGATGATTAATCCTCGTAGTTAGCTTTTAAAAATTGAAGGAAGACAAACTTAACTAGTTTGCTTATATTTGTAATTTTTATAAGTTTAACAGTTTTTGAAAATTTAGTGGAGTATCAAGTTTAATACTAAATTACTACACTTTTTGCAAAATTAACAAAGAAAGTTTAGTACTAATATCATTTTATTTCAATATTAAGGGGCCAATTAATACTAGTAGTTAGCTTTTAAAAATTTAAGGGAGGCAAAGTTAACTAATATGCATATATTTGTAATTTTTAGAAGTAACTTTAATTGGTAAAATAGCATCCCTTATTTATCACAAACACTCCCTAATTCTATTGTCCGATGTTAGGCGAAAACTTAGCAACACATTCTCCCCATTTGAGACAAGTTAAGGTAAGTGTATTCACTTTTCATTAGATGAGTCTTATTTGAAAAAATATTTTAACATTTCATTGACTGATATTAGGTAAGTTTTTATCAATAAACTCTCATCATATGAATCGAGTGTATGTAACTACACTTATCTTTCATTAGACGAGTCTTAAAAATTATTAGTGCTAATAAATTTATCATAAAATAATTTTAATGATAAGATAAATATAAGTAACGTAAATAACATTACTCTAACAAAATGACATAACATCAAAGTTAAAAGGAAAAAGAGGTGCAACTCAAATTTTAAATAAAATGAATAGAATTTTAAAGATGGAAATGGGAGTAGTAAAATATCAATTACTCATTTGTTGCATTGTGGTTTAGTTGCATTATTGTCCGGTCATTGTGCAGAAGGGTGACATAAAAGAGGCCCAATAAATGCCAACGCTAGGGTCACTCATTCATTTGTCTAGGTGTAAAGTTTGTTCGGTGGCAGATTTCTTAAGAAAAAAAATTTATTTTATTATATAAAGTTTAAAACGCATATCACTTTTATTGAAAAATAGGTAACCATTATATCAAAAGGCATGATGACATAAAAGATATTAGTGATATAAAAATATTAAAATTGGGAAAAAAATATGTGTTTGAATATCAACTCAAAATATATATTAAAAAATTACAAATTTAAAAATCATACAACATAATATCAAGGTCACAAATTAAAAATTGTTATTCTCGGAGTGGAAATAGACCATATTTTACTAAACCCACATAAATGATCTATCATAAATATAGATTGTTTGGTAAATTTGGATTCGAGTTACTTAATGAATGTCTGATTAAACTCGACTGAAGTAGATTTTACAATTAAACCCAACTCGTCTTGCCGTCTCATTCGTTAGACTCTTGTGTATTTTATTAATAAATGAGTTGTAAATATGTAATTTGTTAAAATTATTATAAAACACTGTCAATTAAATATTTATTTATAATAATATGTTAAAAGAACATGTACTTCAAATTTAATTTTGCATGATTCCATAAAAAATTACAATTTAAAAATAAACTGCGAAATTAACTTTACATTCTTTTTAAAATTTAGTCAAATATAAACTTTTAATTTACAAAAATATTATTTTCTAATTCTTTTATATATTTTTTTCAAATAAACCACAATTTTCAATATCGGAACAAAAAGAAGTACACGTTAAATACGTGGAAACTTTCAGCACGACAGCAAGGAAATAAGGTAAAAGTGAATAAATGAAAAGGAGAATGATGTCAATTCTCAAGTAAAGAAACAAATGATATTATTACTTAAAGAAATGATATAGATAGAGCTCCTCATCCTCATATATTGCATCAAATCAAATATAATTGAGAGTTCATAATTTCAATTCCACAAAGAAAAAAATGGCCGACCAGGTTGTTCAGTTCGTTGTTGAAAAAATTGGAGAGCTGCTGATCAATGAAGCAAGATTCATGTCCGGAGTGCACGACCAACTTAAAGAACTTCAGGATGAACTGATGGAGATGCGTTGCTTCTTAAAAGATGTGGATGGAAGACAAGAGGAGAGTGAGACTCTCCAAAACTTGGTGATACAGATAAGGAAAGTCACTTGGGATGCTGAGGACGTGCTTGAACTTTACGCCTTCAAAGTCTCGTCCAGGAGGAGAAGAAACGTCCTCTTGAGATTTGCTTGTACCTTCAACGAAGGAACTGCCGTCCACATGGTTGGCTCAAAGATAGACAGAATCAAAATCAAAATCAGCAAAATCACTGCAAGCTTAGAACGCAATGGCATAAGAGCAGTAAGGGAAGGAGGAGAAGGTCCGAGCTCTAGTCACGAAAGACTAAATCAGGTAAGGAGGATTTATTCCCATTTTATCGAAGAGGATTTTGTGGGATTTGATGAAGACGTCAGGACATTGGTAGGGGAATTGGTCAATCAAGACACAGATCGTCGAGTTGTTTCCATTTTTGGCATGGGTGGTTTGGGAAAGACCACTCTTGCTATGAAAGTTTATCATCACCCGGATGTTAGACGCCATTTTGATAGTTTCGCTTCAGTTTGTATCTCCCAGAAGTGGGAAAAGATTGATGTTTTAAAAGGAATCCTAATCAAACTTAGCCCAGACGAACAGGAGGAGGAGGAGAATAAGAAGAAGAAGAAGAAGAAGAAGAAGAAGGAGGAGAATAATAAGAAGAAGAAGATCAAAGAAATGACAGTAGACGATTTAGCAAGGGAACTTTGTCAGATCCAACAGCAGAAAAAATGCTTGGTGGTTCTTGATGACATTTGGGACAATGATGTTTGGAACGCCTTACGACAAGCCTTCCCATATGGATACACTGGTAGCAGAATATTGCTCACCTCGCGTATGAAGGAAGTGGCTTGCCACATTGATCCAAATGCTTTTCTGCATCCACTGGGGTTCCTAAACACAGAAGAGAGTTGGCAGTTGCTAGTGAAGAAAGCATTCCCAGGAAGAAGAGATACAGGTAAGTTCATAACCCAATGTTTCTAAAAGGCAATAGGTGCACCTAGGGCAACCATTGATCATTTGAGCGTCTAGGCACCAGGCTCTCATTGTTTTGAATTATACATATGTAATACTAGTGTAATGCAAAATCAGATGAAACATTGTCATTAGGTTCAATTCGCTAAAAAAAATAAGATTGGAGCAAAGGTTCCCATTCATTCGAAACTATCAATATTTTGAGCAACGATAAAAAAGCCTGTGAAAAAAATAAGAAAGAAATAAAGCAGCAAGCTACAATAGAAAGAAAAATGAACGAAAGTTCAAGATAAGGTTGAGCAAATAATGTTTATTCCCTTCCGTTCTCTTAAATCACAATGGGGTTTTTTAACAAAAATAAAAAATGGCTGCTCTTAAAATAAAGAGAGAAAAAGAAAAGAAACTCGTTTATTTGCGTAGCCCGCCTAACACGATTAAGCGGCCCCCCTAAATCCTCCTAATTCATCCAGAGATTAATCAAGTGCCTAAGCGTAGTCTACAGCCTAGGTGCCGCTTGGGCATCACCTTTTGTAACACTTTTATAATCCTGTTAAAATATTAGTTTAAGGTGGTTTTTGTTTATAGCTTCTAATGCTCAATGGAAGTATATTCAGCATTAAACGGTAAAACTGGTGTTTGTTTTCTCACCTTTTAATGCTTAATTGAATTAAAATTTACCATTCAACATTAAGAAGCAAGCCAAGTGTTGAATGCTTAATTTTTACTTTAATGATTATTTTTTCCCTAATGTTGCCCCTGTTCTTTCTATTCGTCAATTATTGATGTATACCATAATGATAAGGTTTAAATCATAAAATGTGATCTATTGAAACTTCGGACCCAAATAAAATCAAACATATTTCTTCTATCAAAGTTTTGTTCACTATTAAGAATGCAAAGTAATTCAGTTTTCAACATTCAGAGGTTAAAAAACAAACATTCCCTAAAACATTTTTCGTGAGTAATTGGTTACGATCACCTCGTATTCTCATTAGCTGCCTAACAAACAAACAATGTGCATCAATTTTATTCTTAAGTTGTCATTCATTCTTGTTATCCAGAGCCTAGAGTTGAAACTCAGATGGAGAAGAAAGGGAGGCAAATGCTACAACCATGCGGGGGTGTACCACTTGCTATCGTTGTGCTCGGGGGACTATTGGCCAATAGACATACCTTAAATGAATGGGAGGGAGTGCATTATAGTCTTGGTCGGTATTTGATGGGGGAAGGCATCGATAGACAAGACCAAAGAATTAAACAAGTGCTTACTTTAAGTTATGACAACTTGCCATATCAATTGAAGTCTTGCTTTCTTTATATGGGGAATTTCCGAAAAGATTATAATGTGAGCATCGAAAAACTATGTCTTTTATGGATTGCTGAAGGAATGGTAGATCCTAAAGAGAAAGTGGAAGGAGAAACAATGATGGATGTAGCAGGACGGTATTTGGGTGAACTAGCACAAAGGAGCATGGTCCAAGTAAAATCATCAAATGAAAACTGGCGGTGGGGAATATTGGAACCGCAGGAAACTTGTCGACTTCATGACCTCATGCGAGAACTATGCCTCTCAAAGAGAAAGGGGGAAGATTCTCAATCACATGGAAATGTACGTGATTCATCTTCTTCATCAACAAGTATCACTAAAACACGTAAACTTGCAATTTATTTCGGATTGCGAATAGATTTATCCAATCTTAAGGAATTCAAATTGCTTAGAGTTTTAGATTTTGAGGGCTTTGAATTTCGTCAAAAGAGGATACCAGAGGGAATCGGGAAACTAATCCACTTGAAGTACTTGAGTTTCAGAGACTGCTGGGGTGTGAAGAAGTTGCCATCATCAATAGGCAACTTGCAATTCTTGCAAATCCTTGATATACGTGGTACGGGTGTTTCTATACCGAATGTATTGTGGAAGTTGGAAAGCCTAAGACATCTATATCTTCCTTATTATATTAAACGCAAAAATAAATTAACATTGGATGGCTTGAGCCGTCTAGAGATATTGGAGAATTTTGATACAAGTAGGTGTAATGTCCTGAAAGATCTCTTTACGTTGCCCGAATTGCGAAATTTGAAAGCAAGAGTTAGGGTGGGGTGTATGGAGGACAAGGAAACAATCATCAACTATCTAAATGCTACTTCACACCAATTACGATCTACATACCTTGAAATTATACTCTATCCTTGGGTAGAAGAGCCCTTTCTTGTCTCAAGAAAAGTGTTTACGATCCGTAGTCTTGAGAGCCTGAAGGTAGAGGGGAAAATAGGTAAGTTACCAGAATATCCTCAGATCCATTCATCCGCGAGCCTCACCAAAATATCCTTAGAGTTTTCTGGACTTACAGAAGACCCAATGACAACACTAGAGAAGCTCCCAAACTTGAAATCTCTTGAATTAGGGCGTGAAGCGTATGTTGGAAACGAAATGGTTTGTTCTGCTGGGGGTTTCCCTCAACTGCGAAGTCTAGAATTGTGGCTTTTGACGAAATTAGAGAATTGGCGAGTGGATGAAGGAGCTTTACCCCTTCTTTCTTCTTTATCTATTGCAGGCTGCACTGAAATGAAAAGGCTTCCTGAAGGGCTGCAATTTCTCACTAAACTCCAAGAATTAGAGATTAGACAGATGCCCAAGGTATTCGGAGATAAGGTTCGAGGAGAAGACTCTTACATAATCCAGCACGTACCTTCCATCACAATCGACTTAGAGAGTGATTGATGAATTGGAGAGGCAGGAACAAGGTACTACTTTTTTTAATTATCATATGAATTATTCTTTTTTTTTTTAATAATTTTTGTAAATAAAGTAAGTTCTTGCGTGATAATGTTTTTTCTAAAAAAATTAAGAAATAATATTTTTGAGAAATAAGTGTCTAAATATCATTATCATTTTAAAATAAGAGTTTGTTTATCAATTATGTTTTAAAATAAGGGCTTTAACCGAGTGCAAATCTAACTTTGTATAAAATTGTGTTTTGTGCAAACTTAACTTTGCAAAAAAAAAAAAAATAATGCAAATTTGTTTTGCATGATGTGTTTATATTTTTTAACAAGTATATTTTTATTTTTTCATTCGTAAAACTTTAAAACAACATCAAATAAACATAAATACATAGTAATGTTTTAGAAAATAAGGAGTGCAAACTTAATTTCGAAAAAATTATTGTATGCATTTTATTAATAAATAGGTTTTGAACATGTAATTTATTAAAATTATTCTAAAACACCCTCAATTAAACACTTATTTATAATAATATGCTAAAAAACATATAGTGCAAACTTAATTTTACATAATTATATAAAAAAAAATACAATTTAAAAATCTACTGCAAAGTTAGCTATGCACTCATTTTGAAGTTTGGTCAAATATATGCCCTTAATTTCTAAAAATATTATTCTCTTTTTTACATAAAACTTTTTCTAACAAATCCTATTTTTTAATATCCCGAAATATTTTTTACTTCATCAAATTATATATACATATATATATTTAAAACAGGTAGCAGAAGCCTATTTGTGAGCCACAGTGGACCATTGCAAGCACACCGAGGCCAAAAAAGTGACGACGCCAGAGTCATGTGGACTACAATTTTTTGACCCAAAATAGTCTAAAGAATTCATGTCACTGTCGATGGATGCTATTTCTTGGACAAATTCCTTCATTTAGGCATCTTAATCAGTAAATTTACTATTTACAGGATGTTTGAATTTGCTAATAAGTTAGAGTTATGAATGTCATATTTGACTTCGGTCCAATTGGCATGATTATCCCACGATCTTTCCAATTTTTTTTTTTGGAGTTATTTTGAATTTATTTCCTTACTTGCAATTATGTTACCTATAAGAGGATTTCTTTGTAATCATTAAGGTAGACTACTATTGAACAAAATTGTGAGTGTTTTTTTTTATATTGAGTGTTTATTGCGTGCTCAACCAAGATTTGTTTATTTCATAAATTTCTACTACATCAATTTTTTTTATATTTTTTTCTTTTCACAATGTCATTTTCAAATTTAATGGACTCAAATTATTTAATAAAAGATTTCTCTCTCGCACTTTAGCAAAGAACACCCAAGGAAATAATATATTCATTACCAAGGGTGTGTCTGTGTACATTGAATTGCGATTTTCAAAATTACAATTTTAAATATTTGCACATTGAATTGCGATTTTCAAAATTACAATTTTAAATATTTGCAGGTACATTCTTTGGTGAATTTATTGATTTCAATTACAATTCTAAAATCTCTTGATTATATGTAAAAGTAGTAGCCAAATGTCAAGGAAAAATGTACATTCAAACTTTTTGATGAGAAATAATTAATACAGGACACTTTCCAATGAACTTTTGTGCTGTTTGCAGATACTTGCTAATCATTTTGAGTGCTAAATTATTTGATGAGCTAATAACTATACTTTATAATAAGTTGCCTTGGATAATAGATTGAATGATGTGGTTTGTATACATTTATGGTTTAAAGATAAAGTAAAGCAATAAAGGACAAAAACTATAGCAAAATACAAAATTTTGTTAAAGTTAGAAAGAACAGTGTAGTGAACTAGTCCAATTGTTGCGAAACTTTCATTTTTTGTGCTCCTTCAGTTCAAATTTTGCTTTATTTATGAAATTCTAAAATTGTAAATACAATTCGCACTAAAACTTTTTTGTGATTCGTGTCGAGAGGTTGAATCATAAATTGATGAAATTTAAAATTTCTATGTGAAATTATTATTTTGAACTGTAGAAACGAACATAAACTCGGAATAGACGTGGCATTATTGCAAGTGATACTCATTCACATTGTATAAAAACAATTTTTTTTAAATATTATTTAATTGCAATTAGTATAATTAATTTAATCTCTTAAGCGTTTTTCATGACCATGGTTTTGAGATTTATATATAATTTATTGTGTATGTTTTCTGGCAATATGTGTAGTGACTTTGTGGGAGGGGAGTTTTATTGACAAGTTTAAATTGAGAGACAATATAAAATTATTTCATATTCATTTGTTATGAAAACTATGTTGATTTTGTGCATATATAATACATGTTTTTACTGGCGATTTGATTAGTGGTTTTCTGCTAATTAAATTATATATGTCCTATTGGCAATTGAAATAAATGCTTTTTGCTGATTATGTGGCTTAATGCGATGATTCAAATGATAAATTTGTGTTCACATATCAAATGCCCTTATGATGGTTTGAATTATTTTAGTTGATTAATTAATATTATATATTATTTATTCTTATCCTAACTTTGTATTAGTTCTTGTGTGCTATGCATTCTCCTTTAACATTTGGATACAAATTTGACTGTAGAGTTGGATTAAACTGGTGGGTTTGACTCACTCGTTGAGTTTATTTAATTGGGAATGGGTAAAAAAAAAATAAAAAAAATAAACAACCTTCATAAGAAATGTAAGCATAATACTGAACTGTAACATTGAAGTTTGTTTGTTTTCTCACTGCGCTCTTTAAAAATAATAAATGTAAGCATAATATTGAACTGTAACATTGATTCCACACTTTCGTTCCTATTTTACATCCACATCATCACCCACAAAATATACCACCTCCATCAGGTATCAAAATCTCTGAGGAATTTATATTGAACTGAGAGTATGCGAAATTCATAATTATTATTTTCATCAGAATTTGTTACTCTTGCGTCTATATAGAGTAATTTTATTCTATTTACTTTAACTATTGTGTTTGCTCTCAAAGGCTACGTTAACTTCTGAGAAAGGTTACTAATCTTAACTACAATAAACAAATAATTTCGTGATGCTCTGACTTTTCCAAGTCTAAGACTCCCGTCAACACCCATATTCAACCATTACTTTAAAATAGTATAATTAAGTTTACTCCTATAATACTCTAGTATTATTATAAACGAACGATACAAGAGATCTAAGTTTGGTTAAGTGGTTAACAGCGTGGTTGATCACAGGATCCATCAAGATTTAAAACCCCTTCTCTCCCTTTTTTTTTTCTTTTAAAGGGACCAACATATCTCATCTTCGTTTTAATATAACTAGTTTTTGTGCACGTATGTTGCAGGTGGTTTAGTTCTTGGATAATGTTATATATTAAACTCATTAATAAATATTTTTATACTAATAATTGAATAATTAGTATGAAATAAAAATAAGAAAAAATAAACATATTACCAAGTGTAAAATTCATTTGATTTTTTTTACCAACCTAAAAGTCTTGTAATTTTAATACGATTTATTAAATAACTTTCTTCTTGGGAAGATTGTTATGAAGTTATATAGAAGTCTTATACATAACACATAACTTAATACGAATTCTAACTTGTTTAATTATTTTAGCCAAATAAAGTAGAGTTTAAATTTGTCTGGGACATAAAATCTATCTTAAAATTTGTGTTTAATTATTTTAACAAAATTAAGTAGAGTTTGAATTTATTTGGAATACTAATACTAACATAAAAATATATGGAGTTATACTATTTTATTTAATGTAAATCTTAAATTTTTTTGTTTAAAATCAAGGAGCATATTTGTTTTTACAAAAAAAAAAAAGAAGGAAAAAACACTTGAGTTATTCATATATATATATATATATCAATATGAATGAGTTGTCAATGGGTATTGTCTCTCTCTACTCATCGATGGGTACTAACAGTAATTAATGTCCATTAGTGATGTGGCAAAACCTTTAATGTAACACCCGGTGTTTTAATTTTCTAGTTAACGTCCTAATCTTTGTTACTATGATGCTTAAATACTTTCTTTCAGCTTAATTTGTTTCGAGAGATTTGAATTTGATTTCATCACTTTCTATGTCTCAAATAAATACATTATAGTACTTCAGTGAAGTTTCATCACAGTCGGATTCAAATTAGACAAGTTTGAATTACTTTCAAACAAGAACTCAACTCAGTCCAAGTTTGGTGCCGGACCGGTATGGCTATTTTGGCATACCGGTCCGCCAATCAAAAATGAGGTAATGCTTTCACGCCAGACCGGTATCCATTTTCCTCATACCGATCCGCCAGTTAAAATATTGCACATCATTTTTAACAGATGATCATATTTTATAATGATAAGGAGTAGGGATATACTAGATTGGAATTAAAAAATCATAGAATGAATCTCTAATTTAAGATTCCTTAAATTTGAATGGAATTGAATGAAAAAAAAAATTAACATGTCATCAGATAACGACAAGTTACCCACTTAACCTTACATTTAAAGCTTTGTATTTTTTCAATGTGCATTAATTATGTTAACTAACTACTCATTTGATCTCAATCTTGATTTTTGATCCAATAATTAATATTACAATAATTATCCATGAGTAGAGAAAGAAGGTAACCATTGAAACCACACACACACACACACATATATATATATATATAATAAAAGAGTGATTCAAATACATAAAATATTCACAAAAATGACGTGTCATCTACATGAATGCCGATTGGTTGGATTTGAGGACACTAAAATATATAAAATGTGGTGGGTTCTACCAATGCACTTGTCCAATTACATATTTGACATATCATCTGCATGCAAACTTTTTGTGCACATTATGTAATGCAAATCAATTAAAAAGGTTTTTGCAAGGGTGAATCACAGGCCATCAATGCAATGCAACTCAAATTGTATTGTTTCCACATGTTGTGTTGCAAGGCCAACGATTCAATCCCCCACCCCCATTGCATCCTCAAAATCTTAAACCGCACGTGTATCTCAAAACAAGAACAAAGTTTTAGATTTGAAAATTATAACAAATTAGGTTTCTCCTATAAATTGTAAAAGATAATCATTTTCTATTATTTTCTATTCTCAATCTCTCCTCTCCTAAACTTTTAAATCAATGTTAAATGGTTCTATCTACCTATTGTCAGCAACACAGAAAATGCATATTTACAATAATAACTAAAGCAAAACACCATCAAACTAAAATAGAACTAATTTAAAATAGCCACACATTAGCATCTCTCTTTCTCTTTGCATCACATAGTAAGCTTTTGCCATTATATAATCTGCTTAGTAAATTTTTCCGATAAAACTTCTAGTTGTTGTATCGATATGATTGAAATAAAAGTGTTCAAAGTCTCAAAAAAGAATGCCGGCTTATTACAAAGTTTCACGTACTCTTCCAAATGGTGGTCTCGACCTTCCAGATTGCTTGAAGCATCCATGTCTCCAACCGCCAGAACGATGCCAATCAAAATATAAAGTTAAAGGTGTGTATATGTGTGTGTGTGCGCGCGCGTGAGAGAGAAAGATAGAGATAGAGAGAGAGAGAGAGAGACTAGAAAATGGAAAGAAAAGTTTCTCGACATGGACCCAATAGGCAGCCTAAAAAAACTCAGTAAATGGAAAGAAAAGCGAGTGCCAAAAGACTATTGAAGTGACTAAAAGTTCCACTGGGCTTTAAAGCTAGAAACTAAATACTACTCCATCTCAGCAGAAGTTGTGGTTGTTTCTTTTCCTACAAATTTTCTCAGCAATCAATCAAACAAAGTACGGATAGGTCATCTCATGTGCATGCCTATTTTTTTTTGTGTGTCTTCCTGCATTTAGGCAAATTCCATAATAAGGACACTTATATACATATATATATATATATAAAGTGTTACAGTTTTGAGTTGGGATTGAAGGTAGGTGATTACGGGTTGGAGGTCCTCAACATAAGATCGACGACGATTAACTTTATCAGGTATGTCCAAATTCCTAAAGAAAAGTCTTCGAGGCTCAATTGTATTAGTCATCCCTAATCTATACCATTTAGCTACCATATTAGGACACGTTTGTGCTCGCTGCAAGAATAAGCAATCAAGTTAATAGAAGTACTACACATATATTATTTTGCATTTGTAACACGAGTAGATCCCTTTGTCAACATCTTATATGATATATATATATATATATAAAGGCCAATACAAATAAATAAATAAATAAAATAAAATTAGAAAAATTGCCTCCTCGTAGTTTATTGGCTCCTTGGATAGGTCTAGGGCTTGGTGTTTGAGTTTTCTGACTTTGTCTAGGAGAAGGTCAACTTCCTCAAATAGCATCAATTGATCAACGAAAATTTCATTGACACGGTCAACTTCCTCAGATGGCATCAATTAATCAGCGGTAATTTCATCAATTGACTCTGGGGGTTCCACACAATCCTTCTCCTGATGTTGTTTAGATGAGGAGTCGGTTACAACTTTTCCTTTCATCAGATAGCGTTCATGCGCACTTTCAGATTCAAATTTATTATTGCTTTCTGGGACTTCTTTATATTCCGAGTTGCCAGACTTTCGTGCTTCTTTATAAATAAATAGTACATCTAGCTTTTCATGTTAAAGTGATCCTTCAAGTGATGGACCGGACCTTCTAGCTTGTTGATGGTGTCAATATTCACAACTGGTAGAACGCTGCCCAAATCAGAACAACATTTATTTGATTGAAGGCCTCTCATCAAATTCATGTACAAAAACATATATATCCAATCAATGAGCTTTGTCCATTTTTAACTTCATTAAGCATGGCCCCAATAGGTAGCTTAATAATTTTAGTCATTCTATTGAAATTTTAGTCGTTCTATCGAGTATAGTTTGCAGCCAAACTTCATTCATTTGCCAACTTTTAGCATGTAGGATTAGAAATTGGAAAAATGGGAAGGAAAAGCAAGTATAAGTGAGTTGAGTTAGGAAATTACAATTCTTACGTGGTATCGGCGAATCGCCCCTAGTCCACGGACATTCCTTCCTCAAAATATTCAAATGTACAAATACAAAATAGGTTATAAAATGCTCTACCAAGAACACTCAAATGAAAAATACAATATATTTTTCATGCAAAGTAATTAAACCCATCAACCAAATATTGAGTTTACAAATTGTACCTTACAATACACAAATTGACTTCTTCCAAATTTCTACTTGCAAATTCAAATGAAGGAAATCAAATCTAAATTTCATTTCTTAGTAGAGAGAGCCAAACTCCTACCTTTGCCAATTCTTCTTCTGCCTATACTAATTCATCTCTCTCGGTAGAGAGATAGCCAAATTCTTATTTTTTTCCTGCTCTTGGTACAATCCATATATAGGCCAAAGAAAATATCTAACATGTAGGGAGCAAGAAAACCACTTTTCCATATTTTTGGCATAAAACAATCAAAAGTCAAGAGGAGCAAGTAAACTACTTTGCCATATGTTTTGCACAAAAGCCATCACAAGTCAATAGCCACATTATTTGACTTTGGTGGCTTCAAAAAACAATATTTTTGCATTGATATATCATGACAATTTATAACGTTATGCTTTTAAAAGTTTTGTGGGTTAATTTATAATGGAGTTTTTAACATTTTCGTCCCTTAAAGTTTGACCGAATTGTCACATTCGTCCCTGATATTCATTTCTTGACATTTCACACCTCGATGTAGATTTCGCCTATCATTTTGGTCCTTCAAGCCATCTACCGTCTGTTTTGTGGACATAAAATGTTTGATCGAGGGGTAAATTAGTCAGCCCACATCATTCCCTCTTCTAATTTTTTCGCTAATTTCAGAGATGGAACATATCTATGTATATGTGTTTCCCTCCATTATAACAAAATAGAGGAAATCAGATAAAGAAAAAAAGAGAATTATAGAGAGAGAGAGGAAAGAGTGGGTGCTTTGCCAATGAAAAGGATGATGTACATAATGAAGAATTAATGCTTTGTTTTTTTTTTTAGCATTATTGCTAAAGAACAAAAAAGTGTTGGAAGAGAATTCAAGGCAACCAAACTAATCACTCTAGTTTATAAAGTGGAGAAATACACTGTTTATTTTGGGTGACAAAAGGAACTATCATTTATAAGTGATACTGAACATGCATGTCCAGTATCAGGTACAAGGGTGGAGCTTCTTCCCATTACCCAGCCATATGCTCTATGTACCGTCTGAAACAACATAGAGTCAATATAGCCCCATCAAGCTCAGTTCTTTATCATCCAAACATAATGATCAAACAAAACAATAGCATTAATACATAATACAGAGCTTACCTGTTGAGCAACACCAGAGAACGTAGACCATGTTCAGCAAACTTATCAATGATGGAGTGGACTTTATTCTTCACATCGAGCTTAAGATTGCACATGTCGATTATCTAGTAGAGGTTTCAGATAAACAACCATGTAAATAAACACAATCAAATTAAAGTGCGAAAAAATATATATCTCCATTTTCAGTTGGATTAGTGTACAGTGTATTCCTGCTTACTTTTCGTGCTCTGTTGAGGAAGCCCTTCTTACTCTTCGTTCTCTGTTGTAAAATCACTTTAGAGATAAGGAGGTGGAACATTCGAGAGTAGGATCAGACTCGATTGTGATTGATTGCATTTTTCCAGCCCTAATCTCTCTCTCGCTCGCTTTTCCCCCACGATGCTTGTACTTCGTCTGCAGAATCAGGATATTCGGCCAGGATTGAATCAACGAGGTGGTGGTGGCGGTTAAGGAGAAGGAGATTTGTCTTCAAGTGGTGCCAATGGCGGCTCAATAGGAGGTTTATCCCATGATTCGGTCACCAGAAGAGCAAGGTCGAGGTCTCTCCTCTCATCCTTCTTTATTTATTTTATTTCTTACTTTATAACAGTAGGTTGACTAATTTACCCATCCATCAAATGTTTTCCATCCACAAAGCAGACGGCAAATGGCTCGAGGGACCAAAATGACAGGCGAAATCTACATCAAGGTGTGAAATGTCAAGAAATGAATATCAGGGACGAATGTGACAATTCGGTCAAACTTTAAGGGACGAAAATGTTAAAAACTCTTTATAATGTTATTTCTTACCCCTTTTCTTCATTGTCTAATTTTATTATTGATTAATTTATGTTTTAAATCATAAGGGGTGATTTTGATCAAGTATAGCACGTCAAGGAAATTATGCATGTTATGCGAAATCTCCTCAATACACTTCTTTTTTGTTATAATCCTTGTCTTCTTTTCCAATATCTAGATTTCTTGGTTTTCAATAGAAGCATTAAACGCAGAAAGTCATTTGTTCTCTTTTGTTGACTTCTCGATCTTCATGGTTCTGGATTACACTTGATCAGTAAATCGTGGGATTGAGTTGTACGTTCATGAAGGGTAACAACATTAAATAAGTTGCACATTCATGAAGGCTAATAAGTAGCAACATTCAATACAAAAATATCACCTTAGGATATATGAACAAGTTTTTTTCCTTTTTCCATAATAGGATTATGCTATTTTTCGAAATATTTTTTGTTGAAACTACGGGGGCAAGGTATTTCCATAATTAGAAACGCTTCATTGATCCTCTGATTAAAACCCAAGATTACTAATAGCCTTATCCTTGTAAAATTGTTTTTTCTTAGAATGGCTTAAATAATGCATATAAAAATATATTTTTAATTAACCGACTTTTTCATAAGAACTAGAACTTCATGCTTAAAGGGGTAAAGATAGTTGAAAGACAAAAATAGTAAAGTGCAAGCAATGATCAACACAAGCACAAACCTAAAAATAGATATGATATGATTAACACGAAGATAACTTCGATGACTCTAAGGATATATATATATATATATATATATATTGGTCTACACTCTAAGGATATATTTGGAGTTTCATGTTTTGATGTCGTAAAAAGGTTTATGTGTGTTACATTACATCAATACAATTTTATGTTTTCCCGTCAAAATTTTTGAGGCAAAATCGGTTGTTTCAAAGTAAGTGGGTTTACTTGAAATAAATTTCTGGTTCAAGTAAAACCTTACAAAATTTATTAACAAAGTTCAAAAAACCAAAAGGTTTCTCCTAAGGAGAAACTTTTTCCTTTATCCTTTTTCCCAAAAAGTCGGAGAAAATCATTTTCTTTTTGCTTCTTTTCAATCCAAATTTCTCCTCCCAAAAGTTTTCTTTCCTAACCTCGCCTCTTCTAAACTTTTTAAAGCAAATGTTTACGCGGTTCTATCTACCTCTTCTAAGAAGCATGGAAATGCAATTTACAGTAATAACAAAAGCAGAACATCATCAAACTAATCTAAAAAGAATGTAATAAGAGCCATATATGCAACAGCTTCTATACACTTCTTTCTCTTCACGTAAAAGAGTACGCTTTTGCCATCATTGAATATGTTATATATTGAAAATGTTTTCCCATCAAAGAATATGTTTTTCACATCAAAACTTCAAATTTTCTTAGTATCCATGCATTGAATGCACGTAAGTGTGAAAAAGAATGTGGGATTACTATAAAGTATCTGTCTCTCTCTATATATCATCAGTCAGACTTTCTAATTTTCCAATGCAGCTTAAGCCAGTGCCAACACTGGAAAAAAGAACTAAGATAGATCAAAACATTTTCACATCTTTGGTTTATACTTGTTCACTGCTTTCCGTTAAAATTGGAAAGTTCTAGGGCGTATGTTTTGTTCATAATTTTACAAGAAAACAAAAATTACCCAAAACACGTATGAGAATGAGTCATTCAACAAACGCTTCTCTCATTAGTCTTGTAAAAAAAATAATACAAGCCCCCAGATCTATTATATTACAAACGATTACAAAACAAGTAGCAGTAGTTAGTACCATTAGAATTCCTGTCCCAGGTCGCTTCTGAGAATCTGAAGAAGAAGAGGGCTCGGTTTCACATATTCTTTCAAGTGTGGGACTCGACCTTCCAGTTCCTGGTCGTTGAGAGTATTGATGTCTGATACTACCACCCCGCTGCAAAATCAGAACACAACATTAGAAATACAAGCAGGGGAGGGAGAATTTCAAGTAACAGTACATTTACACTAATAAATTAAATCAGACAAGAGTTTAAAGGAACAGGCTATCTTTGGGACAACTTTGTCTACTTGGGGATGGTGAGCATATATTTCTTTTCTTTAATGAGTCTTCCATTCTTGAGAAAAAGTTTCTTTGTGCTGCTTTCTTGTTCTCCATCTCAAATCGATAGTCCCACTTGGATTTTGGTACTTTTTTAAGGAAACACCTATTTGAACCTAATCAATGTTCAATAATACAACTTACTTTCTATTGTGAAATTTGGTACATTATTTATGTCCTAATAATCAATGTTCTTAAAGGCACAAGGCAGATTTATGTCCTATTAATCAATGTTCTTAAAGGCACAAGGCAGAGTTATGTCCTATTAATCAATGTTCTTAAAGGCACAAGGCAGATTTATGTCCTATTAATCAATGTTCTTAAAGGCATAACATAGAGCACCTGGGCGGCAAGGTGCTAGGTAGTTATTTTTAATTTATAATATTATAATGAAAAAATAGATGAAGCTTAGTGATTCAGTCAACAGTCCACAACAAAACTGAAGCAAAGGTTCATATCAATATGAAACCCTCAATTTATTTCAACGCAACAGTAAAAAAATTGGGAAGAAAACAAGAAACAATAAATAGAAAAGGGGAGTAAAGTTGAAGATAAAGAAACAAGGTAGAACAGTAAGTTTGTAATTAGCTAAACTGAATTCTTCCTCACCTTCCCTTTCTCCTCGTCCTCCAGTTCTTGTTGCAGTGGGCTAGGATTTGGTGTGAATGGGAGAAACGAGATGGGTTTGGCTATACGATGGTTGATTGTTTTCCACTGTTTTTAAAATGGTTTTTTTTATAACCAAAAAATGAAAAGGGGAGGGTAGCTGTTTAACCAAAAGAAAAGAAAAGAAACTAAGTCTATCAGCCTACCCCGCAAAGCCCAATAATGCGGCACCTAGTCACTGTTCACTGCCCCCAGGTATCTCATAGTGCCCCGGCACCACCCTTTAGAAGACTGCTATTCATTTGTGATATCTCAGAAAGGAAACCTCAAAAGTACGTATAATAACCCAAGTTCACCTTTCTTTTCCTACAATTTCTCAGCAACCAATCACACCATTCACCAAGCATGGACAGATCATATTAGGAGTGTCTGTTTGTTTATCTGTGCATGTGGGTGAGTGTGTGCATTTAGGCAAACTCTGCAACAAAGATAATGAGATATATGTATATATATATAGAGAGAGAGATCATTCACAGTTTCATCACGGGGATTATTGGATCTGTGTTGGGATTGGAGATCTTTGACTAGGGATTCGAGTTTGGTGACTTGGGATCGGAGATGGAAAACTTTATCAGGTAACTCAATATTTCTATGGACAGGTCTTACTGGGTCAGTTTTATTACTGATCTCCAATCTTTCTACGGCACACATCAGTTTTAGTTAAATCTTCTTCAGCTACAATGTCACGAGGCATCAGTGTTTTTAGCTGCTGCAAGTATAAGCAGCCAATTGTCAATCAAAAGCGCTACAGACGTAGATATCATGCGTTATCAAACATAAAACTAGTAGATAACCATTTGTTACCAACAACTTGTATGTAAAAGAACGCGAACATGCAAATTAATTTTAAAAAAGGCCATCACCTCGTAGTCTATTGGTGCCTTGGATTTGGCATTGCAGCTTTGGGATCTGGCATCACCGATTTGGGATGTGAGGTCAAGGGCTTGGCCTCTTGCACCATCAGCTTGGGATATAAGGTCAAGGGGTTGGGACCTGCCACCACTGGCTTGGATTATGAGGCCACTGACTTGTGTTAGGAGTGAGTCAACGTCGAACTCCAGTGAACCCCTGATATTGCTGAGGCAAGGAGAATCAATTACGGCAGCTTTTCCCTCCCCCAGATATCACTGGTGTGCAGTTTCAGATTAAGATTTATTGCTGCTTTCTGGGACTTCTTTTTCTGGGTTGCCAGACTTAGGTGCTTCTTCCTCCTGCACCTGCAAGAATAAGAAGAGCTAATTAAAAATAAAAACCAGGCACAAAAACCAAACAAATGCACAAATAATTTTCCTTACTCTTTCCTCTTTTATATATCCGAAATAATCAACAAAATAACTCTCTTGGTTGGTTTTATGTGCACAAATAGTAGCCATTCGTCATCAATATGTGTAATTATGTTAGCTTCCTTCCTTTTGAAGAACCAGCCATGGCCCAACAAATGCCACTCTCACCAGTCTTGTTTGCCTTGCTTTATAATGAAACAAACAAACCAGACAGATCCATATAAATAGTTTATAAAACAAATATTAGTAGTGGTAGGTACAGTAGTAGTTACAAGCACCTCTGGCATTTCTTCATCTTCGAGTGTATGACTGAACCTTCGAGTTTGTTTATGGTATCCAAATCTCCGACTGGTAGAACGCTCCCAAATCAGAACACATATGGTTGAAGGCCTCATCATCAAATTAAATAATTGGCTTTCGATTCGCTACTTTTAGTATTTCACTCATTTGCTAGATTTCAGTATATTTTCCTCTTCAGATTAGAAATTGGAAAAATGTTGAGGGAAAGCAAGTATAAGGAGCTGAGCTGGGAAACTACAATTCTTTGGTAACCATGATATTTCAATTGGGATCTGGTAAGGCGTCCAAGATGGGAAATTACAGATTTTTTATCATGATCTTATTGGGCGTGTGACCTTGGAAATCTGGAAACCTAGGTGGGTAAATTTACTGGCTATGGCACCACGCCACTGCAAGAATAAGGAGCCAGCAAATTATATCAGAGTTTGATCTTATGTTGGCCTCTCCTATAATTTAAAAGTGCAAACTGATCATTTAATTTCAAGTTTTAAATTACAAATTAAACCTCCAAACCAAATGTACCCCCCCCCCCCCCCCCCATATTTGAATTACAAAATCTGAATTATAATTTTTTTTTAAAGGATACTCTAAAATGCGTATCTGATACACATCGGAAGTGTATTTGTTTCCGATACATATCGGATACAAATTCTTAGCCCTTTAAGAAGTATCCATGCTCACAGACAACAACTAGTGTTGAGATCCATAGAGTAACTTATCAAAATCTATGGCCACGTACTAGTATTCTGGATTTAGATCTACGGCCATGGACTGGGGTTCTGGATCAAGATCTACGGCTCGAGAGCTAAAAGTGTCTTCAAACTTGGTTTAATTAGGATGATTACTGTACAACTCAAAGGAGATCTATTGCGTACAGGAATTTGTTAAGCATGATATTCACTTTGATTCCTCTCCTCAGTAGCTTAAACTTTTGAGAGAGAGATTCTCTTAACATGTTATCAGAGGCAGGTTGTTCGGGAGGTTGAAGTCCTACCCTGGAATTCTCATTCAAATGAGTGAAGACATTAAGTAGAGAAGCTCTATAATGAATTAAATGCCTAAACGCATCATGCAAGTGTCTTAAATGTGCAGTGCATTCACCTATGCTGTGTATGTAAATATATATGCAGTATCTTCAAAGACATTAAATGAATGATGTTTCTTAATCCATTAATCAGTCAGCAAAAATTTATAAGCATCTCCAATGTAAAAATGGATTGTATAATTTCAAATCATGGAGATATAAGTATGTCTTTCCTATGTGGCATAAAAACGACTCTTAATAGACGAGTATTGCAAAAAGCATGTCTGATGGTTTGTCCAAAATATTGCCTATATATTAAGAAATTCATAAAATAGAATCACGAATTTTATGATGGTAAGGCTACGATTTGAAGTTCAAGAATTCACCTGAAGTGATAACATCCAATGCCATGTGATCGACGTAGGACATGTTACAATGAATGACACAACATAACCAGTGCATACTTAGGATTAGTGTATGAGGGATGAGCCAAATACCACATCATGCGTAAAATAAGATAAAGAAAAAAAAGACAAGAAGATAAATGATTCTACATCAGCTAAAACCCTTTCTTTCTCTTGGGAGGGCAATGTTCAATGATTATCATAACTCGTTTCTCAGTAAAAGGAGAAAAAAAAAAACCTGTTTGACGAGATTCTAACAGAGCTATATAATAGCATTCTAACAGAGCTATACGTTTTTCTTTCTTGTTATCCCATCAAAGAGATTCTCACAGAGCTATATAAATTAAAGAAAGGGAAGGAATTGTTTTATTTTTTCGCTATCCCAAAAAGAATATGTATTTACCCCATCAGAACTTCAATTTTTGCTTCTCTATTATTTTTTCTATCAGCACTATTGAATGAGTGTTAAGTGTAAAAGAGAATGTGGGCGCCTACTATAAAGTTTCTCTATATATATACACCACCAAAAACAGCCTCCTGAGATCTCTACAGTATATGATGTGTTGCAGACCGCATATTCAAACAGTTTTCCATTCATCCGTGTATGTATATACCCCCAAGAGAAATCAATCTTTTTTGTTTTTGCTTCATGGAAAACAAAAGGGAAAGCTCGAACAGTCCTGAAAATTGAAACAAAATGTAACAAATTATTAAGAGGGGTACTCAGTTTTATGATATTTACCCAAAATAGGTGAATACTTTTCGCCTGTTCATTTTTTACTTGAGGAAATAGTGTTCCATCCAAGAATGTGTTTTCTCGTCGTCCCATCAAAGAGATTCTAACAAAGCTATATAAAGGAAAAGAATATGTATCTACCGATAAAAACTTTCAGTGTTTCCTTCTCTACTATTTTTCTATCGGTATGATTGAACAGTGCAAGTGTAAAAAGAATGTGGGTGCTTACTATAGGGTTTCTCTTTCTATACATCAGACCAGAAAAAGCCTTCCGAGCTATGTAAAGTATAAGGCACAGTGTTTCCTTCTCTACTATTAATACGACTTCTTCTTTAAAATCAATTATGTGACCATGTATCATTTCTCGAGGGCTGGAATCTATCCTCCCCTTACCAATGACTTCGTAGTCCATACCGACCTCCTTGATAATGTTTTTCATCTCAGAGTACTTCGTTGGTGTTGTATTTCCTTCTGGCAAAAATTTCTTAAACAACCCCAAAATATCCGTAAAACTATTATCAAACAAACCAAACCTTGTCTTTACATTATTTAATTTGACAAGAAAATACAAGGTTGTTTGTTTGTCCGGACATGAAGGGTATAAAGGCTCACTTGCTTTGCCACATAGGTCTTTAAATTTTAACCTTGTACCAACATAAGAACTACTTTCACCGTCTTCATTGCTATTAATATCATCAATCAAATTATTTACTTCCCGGTTGAACATTTCAAACGAATCATAAACAAGGTCCTCCAATCTAGGATCTTCGGGCACAATGTCTTGCTCCCCAATATTTGGGGTCGTATTTGTTTCTACATTAGTTGATTCCTTTTCTCCATGGAAATGCCAAAATGTGTATGATTGTAATATGCCATAGCGAAGTAAATGAAAATGAATATCCTTAATCTCCAACAATCTTCCATTTTCACATTTATTGCAAGGGCACGAAAACTTTTCTTCACCACCACCATTTTCTACAATAAAACTCAAAAACTCAGCAACCCCTTCAATGTATTGTGATTTTCCTCTATCGCGTTCTTTCATCCAGTCTTTTGAAATTCTAGATGACATTCTATGGTCAAACCATGGTTAGTATAATATAAGATAGTCAATATGTAGAGACAACAAATTGGATAAGAACCATTTGAAAACTAGGGTACTAAATTAGAGATTCATTTGTAAAAATAAAGAGAGCTAGGTTTAAAACATTATTCAAGCACAATAGATCATGAAAAATACTTTAAAACAGAGCAATTATTCAAAAAAGTTCTATCTATACATCAAACCAGAAACGAGCATTCTAATATTTGTTTACCAAAAGTTCCAGAAAATCATGAATTGGGATTTTATATACCAAGTTTAGCAAAGGAATTGGTATCCTCGAGTGGCAAAAATAATGATATTTTGAATGTTAATTTACAGATTTTAAATTTATAAAAAAACATAGAAGACCAAAGTGATTTTTTTTGGGAGGAAATCAGTAAAAGCCAAGTCTACCGAATCTTGGAAGAAGGGAAAAAGAACACCCACATCCACATAACCAACAAAATTAGGTCAATATATATAAAAAAAGCCATTACTAACAGTTGAGTGCATTATTCTAGAATAGGAACATTGCTAATTGCATTGAAATTTGTGTACAAAACAAGTATTATAAGGAATATACAAACTTTTAATGCACTTTAGTATTCATTGTTTACAAACTGTGCAGTAGCTTTAACGAAACTGATAAAAGATGTGCTAAACTGCTAATATTGAACTCACAATTTACCATTACCATTTACCAAACTGTGGAATTCTAAATTGACATGAAACTAAACCACGTGAGAGTTGAAATAAAGTTTTTACTGAGTATTTAGTTTATGGCTAAGCCCCATTAGCCTCATAATTTATTCACAGCTATACTAATAAAAGGATGGTGTTAAAATGTAAATTAGTTATAAATACAAAGTTAAATATCGTGACAAATTAAAATAGTTAAAAAAATTTATACGTTAAAATTTAAAGCTCCCGTAATCAAAATAATAATAATAATTAACAAAAAAAAGACTAAGGTAAAAATGGTTTTCAGGAAAATGTAAAATTTCAATATTCACAGCTATACTAAAAACAGGACATGCAAATATGAAACAATCACTTAAAGAAGAATATACATTATAGATTAGATAAGACGCAAAAACTTTGAATTAGTACCACCAACAATAACAGCCACTGATCTAATCATTTAACCATGGTGACATATCCAAAACGCATAGATACAGGCATAAAACATATAGATAGAGGCATATTTATGTGTGTATATGCATACACATAAAACAGGCATAAAAAGGCAATTACATTCAGGCATAAAACACATATATACAGGCATACTTATGTGTGTATATACACACACATCAAACAGGCATAAAGAGGCAATTATATACAGGCATAAAACACATAGATACAAGCATACTTATGTGTATATATATATAATATAATCATGTATAAATCATCTACAGTAGAAAAATGCCCCAAAAACTAGAAACTCTAATTACCATAATCAATACAGAAATGAGATTTACCTGCAAAATTTATGAGAAAGAACTCTAATTAGGGCTTGCTAGAGCTTCGATTAGGGCTTGTTACATCATTACTCGATCATAATTGCAGAGCAATGAGCTTCGATTAGGGCACTAAAGCTTCGATTAGGTCTTGTTAGAGCTTCAATTTTGGAATCAAATGAGAAAGTGAATAGTGACGGAGAGA
The DNA here is from genome assembly GCA_021464415.1 of Lonicera japonica. Classification (NCBI taxonomy): domain Eukaryota; kingdom Viridiplantae; phylum Streptophyta; class Magnoliopsida; order Dipsacales; family Caprifoliaceae; genus Lonicera; species Lonicera japonica. Next base: position 90,709 of record JAKCWG010000937.1, read on the forward strand.
GAAACGAGAGCGAGTAAGAAAATGACGGGAAGAGACAAGTGGGGTTTTGAAATTAGATATCACATGATGCTCACATGCCAGTACAAAAATATTTTCTTATTACAATTATTAAGCTTGATAACGGTTCACATTTGATAGAATTTTTGTAAGTGCTAACACCCTTTATTATTTTAATATACAAACACTTAATAAAAATAATAAGTGTTCATAACAGTTAGTACATCTATAAATGTTCCTAGCCGTTATAGTCTATTTTTTTAAGTGTTATTAAATAGACAATTTGGTGTAGTGATCAGAAGAAGAGGAAGAATTAGAGGGAATAATATGTAACGAACAACTGACCGGTTTACAGGTTTCACCGGTGGTGTCATTTTCTTTGACCTAATTTTCACTCTCTATACATAGAAGACCAATCAAAACCGAAATGAAATATGTTTGGTTTGAATTTAGAATTTTTCCGTGTAAAATCGTACATATATGACTCTAAAAATAAATAAATTACTTCACTGTTTATAACTTTATATTGTTAAAAATTTACTATAGAACTTAACACTTTAAGTTATTATGAATATTTAAATTATATTATAAAAAATAAATGGTCTAAATAAGTATAAAACTTTCAATCTAGTATTACTTTAACGATTGAACCTTCAAACGAATTGCTTTCGCCATGTAATTTAAGAGTGAGTACCACTTTGACTATCTTGTCTAATTCGGTTGGTAAATTGGACGACATGAAGTTACATGCGAGACACAGGGTTTCACTTAAGGGTTTTATGGTCATTTTGGTTATAAAAAAAAAGCCTAACTTGCTATATTTGTTTGAAATATTACTATGTTATATGACACTCAATTTGGAATAAATTATTTGAGAGAATGGTGTTTAGTTGAAGGAAATTGTTGTTTTGTTGCAATATGACAAATATTCTCAATGGTACTCGTTCCAAGTTAAATGGCGAAAGTAGTTCATTTTATAATTTGATGCCTAAAGCGGCTTGTTTTATAATTTGATGGCCAAAGTGATACTGTATTAGAAATTTAATGGCTACTTGAGCTATTTATTCTATTGTAGATGTAATAGTTCCTATTTTTCTTGTCCAAAATAAGGAGTAAGCAGAGTTGCTAAATTTTTTGACTAAAATAAGTGTTGGCTTACAATTTATTTTCTTATATAAAATATACATAAAAATCGAATAAACCCAAACAAGATTGAACCTAAAATTTTGGTTAGTGTTTAGGTTTGGAAGATTTAGAAATAGACACCGAACCAAAGCCATAGTTTCAAATTCAGTTTGGGTTTCTTAATTTCTACGTCAATCAAAACCAAAAACACCCCAACTTATGAGGGATGCTAGTGTGGCCATACCTCCAGCACTATTAAAAAATAATGAGGCATTTTTGTCTAAAATTTCTCGATGCAAGAATAACTTAAAGATTTGATCCATTCACTTTGCAATTAAAAACATGAGGTTCTCGCTCATAGATATATTAGAATAATAGTATTTAACTTCAAATAAGTATACCCTGACTACTTTATTGAACACTATTATAGGTTGTGTGTTGTCTGCATAGAGATAAAAAACACACACACATATATATTTGATACTTATACAAATTATATATAAATATATTCTAAAAATTTATGTATATACATTTACATATGTGATATTATGTAACTATATACTATTAACAGGTTCCAATGATCACTAAAATAAAAAATATTAATTAACGAAACCCGTTAACTTATGGTGTTTAACTTATTAGCATCAACATGACTCAAAATCAAGGATGATGGGCAAGGGCGCAATCAGTTGAGAATTTCTTACTAGTGTATAGCTATTACTTTCAAATTGTAAGGGTTGGCCCCCAATTTTTTTGAAAAAGAACAAGTATCTCACCCAGAAAGAATTGTTATATGTATGGTTCAATATATGATATTAATATCAATTACAATAAGAAAATTGTCTTTAAGTGACTAAATATTTAAGAGAAAATTTGATATTTTCCATTATATATCACATTTGATAGCTAGAAGCAAATAAATACGTGAACGCGGCTATTATGAAATAATAGAAATATATGTTTCTTAACCGTTGAATGTATTAGTTTACAAAAACAAAAAAAAGAAAAAAAAAAGAAGAAAAACCCTAAATCATTTATTTAAGCAAAATATCACTTCAAAAGTCCTAATTTTTTTTAAATGTCAATCCCTAGCTCTTTCCTTGCTCAAAATTGTTAATATATGCTTCGTTCATTAATTTAATATTTCGTGCTAATGTATGTTGTGTTATTATATCAAGAGTTGTTTGGCCGAGTCTAAAAGTGATTAGATTTTGCTCCTACTTAAAAAATATTTGTTCGAGCTTATTTAGCTCAAACCTTTATTTGAGAGCTAATTAGAGGCGGCTCATGTAATTTTTTTATTAATTTTTTTTCCTAACTATGTTCTTTAACTCGAAACATTAGTCTATCCGTTAAAATATGTTAATTTTTATCCTATATTAGTTGTACATTAATCTAGTGAAACTTGCGCAGCATAATTATTGACTATTTTCCACTTTCAACATTCCATCCAATTTTGCTTTATAAGTTGGGAACACATATAACTATTTTAGTGGTATTTAGATTCAACTATTAAAATCTTACATGTTCTCCCTCTATGAATGAGCAAAAGAAAGAAGATAATACAACAAATTAAGGGAACAAAAAATATTGATTTTTACAAATTTTGCGGTCTAAATAAAATGTTTATTTCGTTTATTTTTTGCTGTCTTGTGCCTTTTCTTCTTCTTCTTCTTCTTCTTCTTCTTCTTCCTTTTTTCATAGAAGTAAATGTTGGTTTTCAGTGGTTAGCATAAAATCCTTAAAATTTATGATTGTGTTCGGTGCACGTGTAATATGACATTTTTTTCATCAACTTTAATCGTCAAAGTAAAACTCAATAAATACATAGAAAAATTCAAATGACGGTTTTTGAAATAGAGATGTTGGCTGAAATAAAATTGGCATCATAAACTAAAGCATTTATAATGGTTATAATAAGTATGATAAATATATTCTATACGTATACATAGATGCAATAGTTATAGTAAATAGGGTCAAATAATTCTGTAGAATAAGGATATGATAAAATTAAATTTTACTAATTTTCTTAATATACGAAGTAGGGAAATTATGTTTGGAAGGAGTCGCGCTAGACGCATTATAAAAATGCGTGTAAACTGTAAACCATTCCGACGCACAAAAGTCACGCGTTTTGGTGTTTCTTCTCAAGGTCACGTCGCAATTAAGACGTGCGCTCTCTCTCTTTTCGTCAAAATTATTTTTTTTAAAATTATTATATTAAATTTAACTAAACTTGAGTTTATGAAAATTTGTAAAAGAGATCTATACAGTAAGAATATCACTCCTACTAAATTTTATAAAAAAAATTCAATCTATAAGTGGGTAAACCAGAAAAGAAATAAATATGTATATTTTCAGCCATTGAAAATTTTGATTTTCACTCACTCTTATGTTGAATTGTTTTTTTGAAATTTGGTGAATTTATACATCATCTTTACAAATTTTCATTAAAAAAATTTCAATCTATAAGTGGGAATCCCTCTTTAGAGTCCAACTCCTTACTCAAGTGTTGAAAGAATAATAAGTAGGGCTTAACAAGCAAGACCTTGTAAGTACCAATGAGCTTTAACTTAGATAGAATCACTCTCTGCTTGGAACCATAGCGAAAACAAGTCTTCAAGAATAACTTGAAGGCGACGGTGATGCTCGCTCAACTCCCGCTAAATCCCTTTAGGTTGTGTTTGAGGCGCATGATAAGAGGGTGTGTTAGGATAACTCTTTTTTATCCCATATTTGGTGTTCGTCGAGATTATATATCTGAGCGAATTGTTTATCCCACTAAAGCTTCTTGTCCTACCGAGAGAGAGAGAGATTGTTTTTTCTTTTCCGAATGGGACTAAATAATCTTATTAGACTCTCTAATCCGACACGTCAAACATAATTTTAACGGATAATTTGATTAGAGAGAGTTACCCCCATGTATATAGCCCAATACAATTTGTTAATAAAATTTATGCTCTACTCTTTAACTGAAGTTTTAGAAAGAAAAAAAAATTAAAATTTTAGAACCATAGTGTACGTATTAAATTATATATATATATATATATATATGTTTGTTTGGGCTGAGTCCAATCCCATTTTTATTTTTATTTCTTATTATACCTTAATTTTTAAGTTGACCTGTCTAATGGCATTCATAGGTGTCCTCCTTTTCTTCATGACAAGGAAATCATTTGTTCGATCAGCGTCGATATAATTGTTGGGCATTTTTGTCGTGTCTATCTTTGTGTTGTATATCCACTCTTCATTATAGTAGTTGTGGAATAAAAAAGGTTGAATTGCAAAACCGTTGTGTTCTATATATACTGAATTGAAAATGTAAATCTTGAAATCTCTTAAAGTCAAAATTCACATGTGTATAATCGTGGAAGGGCAAAATAAGGATTTGATTGAGCTTATCTATACTATCTTTTATATTAAACCCAATCGAACAAAGAGTTTTCAGTATGTATATAATTATCAAGATACACCTTGGACTGGAAATTACAATGAAGCAAGTAAAATTATACGTCTTAAATGCGAAAAAATTACTAAGTATATGTTGTACAGATGTAATATATATTCTATGTATGTGTGCACCCGGGGCTAGTACAGTAAAAATAGGATGAAAAGGATATATTTAAGCTGGATTAAATATTGATAGAAATGGGTTAAGTTAAAATATTTTGAATGATATTCTTAATTCTAAATTTTGATGAAAAATAAAATATTTATCCCACGATTCTCTCTCTATTGTGGATGAATTTCATTCCAACTTTGATTTGAGCGATATCAAAGGAAAACCTAACCATATATATGGCACCCCAAATAAAAGGAAAGAGATATATGTGGGAGTGGAAATTAATTTAATAATCAAATTAATTCTTCTCTCTTTTGGGGCAAAGCTCGATCTTTTTCTTGAAGAAGAATAATATTTATTATGGCAGTAAGTTTCACTTGTGATTTATACTCTTATATCACTTCTAATATGATGCTGAATCACAAACCCTTTTAGTTATTTTCAAGTAATATTGTCTCTTCCTTGTGGTTTAATTAATTAATTTATGACTTCTTTTACCTTTTTCCAAATGTTTTTTTTTTGTATGTATGTTTGTATGAGCTTTGGATACTCTTGTAGTCTCGTAGAATCACACATTAATTATACAATAAGATAATACAAAGAAATTGTATGTTGATGGGTGAATCCGTAACGAATTTGTGTGTTTCTTGTGATTAAGGTTCACGTACTCTTAATAAATTCCGATGATTCGCTAGTCCCTTTAAATGCTTTTTACATGTTTAATTGAACTAAAGTGTACTGAACGAAGTTTTAGGCGTTATTTGGTTCACGGATTTTAGTACTCGGGAAAGGAAAGTCGTTCATTTCTTTTGTTTGGTAAGCACAAATTCCAAAAATACTTTCCCGAGAGAGGGAAAAGTAGGGGGTAAAACCATTCCTTTCAAAACACATGGGATTGATTTTTCCATGTGATTTCCAAGAATTTATTACAAAAATTTGTGACAATAATACACTTACATAAATACTTTTCATGCTTTACTAAACACAAGAAAGGAAATTTGACCGGAAATTTAGTTTCCCACCTCCATAGGAAAGATAAGGAAAATGATTTCCCTTCCGCGATCCAAACGATGCCTTAGGGTATGTTGTATTTATATTATAGATAATTTAAATAAATCACAAAACTTTTGTTCATCTTTCCAACTAATAGCTGAGATCTGTCTTAATTACTTAATTATCTTTTAATCTAACGGCATAGAATGATTACAGCATATGAGTAATTTCAATGACAATTTTGGGTTTATTTAAAGGTGATGATATTAGTACCTGGCAAGAGTACTCTAACACTTAAAAAGTCAAAGTGTCACAAAAAAATCTATATAAAATACCTCTAAAATTAATTTTAGAGTGTTAAATAATTATGTATACGGCTAATTGTGTTTGTGTATATATAGTGAGTAGTTCATCTCATTTAATCTTGCTTTCTCACAATTATCTAAAAGCATGTTTTTATTTATTTTAATTATTCTATTATTACAATTTCATGTTGGATTGTGTCTGTATATATATATTATTAGAAATGTATTTTATTAACTTCAATAAATCTATATAGCTTCATAGATATAGTTATTTTGTTATATACAATTATATTGGATTAAGTTATTTGATTTAAGTAACTATATGTACACCTTTTTTTATTTATTTTTAGGAAAACTTAAACGAGAAGCATTTTTTTTATGCCAAAAAGATCTTTTATATTTGCTTGATATTTCGTGTAAAAGTACACAATATTTGAGATGATAGGGCAAAACACGAGATGACTTTTTAGGACTTGTTTCCTCTTTATTATTTTTTAGTTCAGTTATGTCTAATGGAATTTAATTCCAGGAATTTTCTCATAAAATTAATTTGGTGGAGACTCTACCCAATTTTGTCAAGAGATTCAATGTAGAGGGGTGAAATGACCGTCTAAAATTTTAATGGTCGAAAATGAACATATATATTAAATTTTTACCACGTCATCCACTTCCGGTTTAATTTCTTAATGAAATTTGTGGAGACGATCTATTCAATAAAGAGATCAGCTCCAACAAGTTGCATAGAAAAATTCATCCGTTTAACTATCAAAAAGGTAATAGAGAGGAGGCAAGTCCGACTTTTTATTAGTGTTTATGTTTACAGTGAATGATACCTTGGGAAAAGAAATTAATATAGGGTAATGTAATTGTGAGACTAAAAAGGGGCTATGTTTAAAAAATAAGTTTCTTATCTTCCTACTTTTTTAGGCATTTGCTTTGGAAAATGTCAAAAAAAAATTGGCAACAACAAAATTAGGGATGGTAAAAAGGCCAACTCAGTAGGTAGTTTTGACCGATATATCCAACCCTAATGGGGTGAGTATTTTTTTAACTCCTGCAGAAAGCTAGATTCTAAAATACAAACACAATTCCATATTTTTAGCTTGTTCAACTTGAATTGACTATTGTTATATATATATATATATATATTTTTTCTTTATATATTATTATGTATAATGATGTTTCAATTTGTCAAAGTATCATATCTAGGGTGTTTCGATTTACCGTGTTGGAATTTTAGAATTTGAATATGGCAAAGTGAAAGAATTTTTGAAATACTATAGCCAAGAAAACTCCCTCAAAAATACCTGGAGGAAAGAACTTAATTACAATATAATTTTTCTCTTTGTTACCTCCTTTTCTCAGGTTCCTTGATTACATAATTTTTTTTATTTATAGGATTACAAAAACTCTCGGCACCCGCATACAAAATTAAGATACTTCACATCTTTCAATATGTATCCCTAATTTAATCATTTAAATATACAAAAAACTTAACTAACTAATTGTGAATGTTTTCTAACCTTGAAAATATTTCGAGTCTCTCTTTAATTGTGAATTACATTATTAAGTTTTAACGCTCACAATGAAAGTTGTGATATCCGTGTTCTTTTCTTGCGGATTGTCGCCTTTCCTTGTCATGTACTCTCGTGCTTCTTGCTTTTCTTTCTTCTCTTGTATTGTTCACTTCCTTTGTGGGCTTGTCGCTCATTTAATTTGTTCCGCTTGGACATTTGATCGTGATTATCTTGTCATTCAAGCACTTAATTCCTAGCTCCCGATTGATTTTATCCTTTCAACTTACATTTGCGCGGCACATTCTCCATTATTTTTCTCTTTTGTAGGCACTTGCTAACCTCCCATCCATCTTTATTTTTCTCTTGCAGAGGAAAAATATTTGGTCTCATTTTTATTTTCCCTTTTTGGAGAATCTTTTTACAATGAATAGAAAACATTTTTATTCTCATCGCCCAAAGAATTGAATTCCATGGTAAAACATAAAAAAGAAATAGAACAACTTTCTAACTTTTCATATATTTAGTAGTTTTTTGAATCATTTTCGAATGTTTATGTCAAACGGACCAGACTAAGTAGCAATTTTACACTTTAGGAACAAGTTTTTCTTCAAATCTCAAAACGAGTTGTTTTGCAATATTCTCCAGGGCACACTATGCATTTTATTTATATATGGGATAAAAAACTAGCACAAGTCTAGGATGAAGAATTCGACGACACATTTGTTTATGAAATTTTTGTACTTTTATTGACTTGGTTCCTCATTCTTGCAGCTAATGGAAGCACCAACATTTTGTTCTCCGCTATGCTCTCATGATGATGCCATATCCCCGGTTGCCCATCTCAAATCCAAACCTATTGTTGATCTCGAATTGCAAAAGAGTTCTCCGTTGAGAGCAGATCTTTCTGGTGACCAAAATGTAATTCCTCTTTCTCTCTCTCTCTCTCTCTGATTAAGTTACGTATTACGGGCGAGATAGAGGAAAATTATACATGCAAAGCCCTCGCGATGGAAGAATATGTCAGTTTGCTCAGAAAATACCAAGAGTGCAAACTTTTATAATCTTGTTGATTATAAGAATGAACAAGAAAGTAGGAAAATAAACAATATATGTCTCAATAATCAAGAAATAGAAAGAGCTAAAATAGCAAAGAAAGAAATTATGATTCAATAATATAAAGAAAGGCGCTGCCAACTATCCACTAACCAAACAAAATCCTTTTCAATTAATGGAATATAAGAAAATAGGGCTTATCTAGAAAAAAAAAATCTACGAAAGAACTATGAAATAATACTTTTATAAATTAAGAACTTATATTTGATCACGTTCTAAAGGGGGTATAATGTTAACTTTCATTAAATTTTCAAATTGGTATTTTTCAAGGAATCGTGCAAAATTAAATTTGTACTATATGTTTTTTATCGTGTTATTACAACCAAGTGTTTAATAATATAAGAAAATTAAGTTTATGTGAAAACACTCATTTTTAAACACAATTGATAAATATACCCTTATTTAAAAAAGAAAATAATAAAAAAAACCTAGGCTCTTATTTCTTAAAAATATTATTCGTTGATATTTTTTGCGAAAAATATTATCACGTAAAGCCTTTTATCTCATTTTCAATTGAATTAAAAAACCAAGTATTAATTAGCCTCTTACTAAAAATAAAGGTTAAATTACAATAAACCCCCTTTAACAATTACTCTTTTTCATTTTTCCCCTTAAAAAAAGGCCAACAATAAACACTTGGCTCTTATCTTAACACAAGAAAAATGAGCAACGATGTAATGGAATCAACAAAATGACATAATTAACCTACTGGAAGTTCCTTTGGTCTTCAATTCCCAAATCCCTTCATCTCCAATAATCCCCAAAGATAGTATATGGTTTTCATCATCTTAAAGTTTTGTATATAAAATAAATCCTTCAACCGAGGGACAAAACTAGGTAATAGGCTTGTTGCGTCGGCGTTCCAAATTTTAGCGTACCTGTATATACTTCCTTTAAATCTTGGTATACTTTTCATATATATATAATTTAAATGCCAACTCGAAATGCAATATACCTATTGAACAAAATGAAGCTACTGTTAGTGCGTAGTAAACGGGTTTACCTTTTTCCTAATTAAAAAAATAATAATAAGTTGGGCATAGGTTAGTGTTAAGTTCTACGGTAAGTAATACGGTCATAGTTACTCTAAAATTTTTAGGGGAAACTTTTCATTCTCAACTTCCTGAGTAAGTTACTTTCAGAATTTGTTTATATTCTCTGAAAGTGCGTCTTGTTTGAAAAGCATAATACTATACAAAATCAAAATGTACATACGATGGTACGGGGAAAGTTAAAAATTAGTCAAGATAAGACCAAAAGTCTATGAAAATGAACAATCATGAACATCAATATTCTTTGATCATGGCTTATTGTAGAAGCAATTAAAAAAAGTAAGAGGAAAATAATCAAATTTTAAAGGATCAAAAGGATATAATGATGTACGCCTTCATGTGATATCTTACATTTATGGAAGTTGAATTGGTAATGAATAAGAGCGAAAGTCGTAGACATATTGCAATGGATAATAGACTTCAATGACAAAAGGATAATGCATGGTAAAACCATGAAAGTTTGTTATTGATTCTTTCTGCATAAAAGAGGAAAGAAAGGAAAGAAATTTAATTATTCGTTTGGTTTGTGTAATTTTTTTACTTGGCTTCTATTCTTGCAGCAACAGCTAGACGAGCAAGACCCAAAGCTTGGCAAATCGGAAAGTGAAGATGTATATATCCACAAAAGCAGTGAACCTGAATCCAAGATAGGTCAAGAAACTATTCGTTGTGAATCAGATTTAGTAAATGACGATGAAGATCTTGAGTCCGAACTCACTGACATGGAATCCCGACTCAATGTCCTTGAATTCAAAGTCCATGATCTCCAATCTAATGTCGATGACTTCAAGTCCCAAGCCCATGACCACAAGGCCAAAGTCCTTGGCCTCAAAGCCAAAGTCCTTGACCTCAAATCCAAGGTCCCTAAACTTAGATCCCAAGTCCCTACCCTTACAATTGTAGTCGTTGACCTCAAACCCCCCCAAGTCAATGACCTCAAAGTTGTAGACCCTGACCTGAAATCCCAAGTCCATGAGCTTAAAGCTAAATTTCTTATCCTCAGATCCCGGATCTTTGACCTCTTATCCCCTGGTTTCAAAATTAGAACGTGTTGCCTTAATTTGGAGTTTCTCTTTCTACGACCTCATAAGCTATGGCTTCAACCATTTTACAAGGTGCTGTTTTTCTTTAAGGTGTCTCATTTTAAATTAATTAAGCGTCATCTAATTGAAGTGATCATTGCTTTTTTAAAATAGACATTGATGACAAATTACTAGCTAGCATATAAAACCAAAAAGAAAAAGTGTGCACTTTATTCTTTTGGATGATGTATGTGCGCACTAACAAAGAAAACCCAACAATTGCGATGCATTATTATCCATTTGATTCAAGATCAAAGCTAGTTTTGAGCTGTAATGCATATATAACATAACTTCTTCATATGCATATACATGTGTGCAACTTCTAATGTCACTCCTTATTTGTAGCAGGGTATGTGAAGATACACTGACATTGAGGCATGCCATTAGAAGATTGGAGGTAGCTAATCGAATTTTCAGTGGAATAATGGATATTTACGTGTTAACTTTGTCATAAAATTGCCTGTGATTATTACTGCAACAAGCCAAAATTTAGTTATGGAATTAGCTACTTTTGTTTCCAAAAGAATCAAGAATGGAATTTAGACTGCTAAGGAATTCCCATTAAAAAAAATGTCATTCTGCTCTGGTTCGTTTTATGTTTTATGAGCTAGATATTAATGCGTCTAAACTGTATACCTCTTTTCAGACGGAGGTCATCTTCTGATTTATATTCAAAAAGTATTATATATGAATCAGAACATACATGTAGAAAGTTGATTACTAAGGCTCACCTCTTTTCAGACGCAGGTCATCTGATTTATATTCAAAAAGTATTATCTATGAATCAGAACATGCACGTAGAAAGTTGATTCTAAGGCTCTGGCCCTTTCTTCATCACTCAAAGCATCATATTGGTTCTGGAGCGCTTCTTGATTGCTGGGCTTGATCACTGGTACAACAGGAGGACGAAGATCCTGACAAAACATAAAACCCAATAATCAAATATATATATATATATATATATATATATCTGTGTGTGTGTGTGTGTGTTTATATATTATCCCTTACTGTCAATTAGGACTCTAGCAATTGCTGTCACTCCCCTGGAGCTGCTGGAAGGCCAGGACGGTCCTATAAGAATAGGAGCTAATTTAGATTATAATAAATATACATATATATATAAAGAAAAATTGATATACACGTACCAGCTTTGATTCCACTAGACCTTTTTCCTCAGTCGCTCCTGGACCCTCAGAACTTGTGCCTTCATCTTGCAATAATATGAATGGCCAACAAACTCAGAGAAGCAAAAAAAAAATTATGAAAACACTGAAAAATAAAAGGTATATTGACCTCAGTAGCTTGATTCTTTCACCAGGTTTGTATCCTGCGCCTATCTGCATCAGTCATCTTTAGTTCGAGTTCTCTCTGAGCATCCTAATCGTCAGGTCTTGGAACAACTGGTCTAATTTTCTGCTAAATTCAACAAAAATGCAATTAATAAACTACTATGCTTTGACCCCAACTTTTTTTATTTTTTGATAAAGAAACAATAAACCTAACTTACACCACTCTGAGAAGCTGTAGAGTCAACGTCTGACAATGCTTCCGGTAAGAACAAAGAGCCAATTATTGAGAAAGAAAAATATATAATATGGGCAGCACACAAAGACAAACAACTAGATAGATATAAAATGTAGAAACGATAAAAGATGACTAAATACAAGATGTGCTTTTCTAAGGGTGGAGATGCAAGATTTGATCTCTTTGAAGGGTTGATAGTATCTTTGGAATAGGTTACAACTAGTATAGATGTATATACATATATATATTGCACACAAAATTAAGACGAAACAAATGCAAACTTCAATCACAGCTCAAAAAAAAGAATTAACAATGAAACAGCTCAATTTTATTAGTTTTATATGTTTATCAGTATCTTTGCACGTTGAAAAACAAAGCCCAAAAATCCTACTCACCAGATGATTTTTTGTTTTCTCAAACTGAGAAACACTCAATGCACTTCAATTGTGAAAAGCATATTGGCAAATACAATATATTGACGCAGAGAGGCTGTTGTACGGGCCATTTAAAACATGTAGCACAATTTCCTTTGATGCCAAATAAAGACATTAAGGGTGTGTGTGGATTAAACTTGTTTTCCATGGAATATGCCCTGGACTCCATATCTTTCATCTCTTGCAGTGTTTGATTACATTAATCGAATACAAAAACATCCCTCCCCTAATTTTTTGCTTTCAATTAAGAAACAAAGTCAAGGAACTCAATTCCGCCCTGTAAACTGAAACAATGTCGCAAATCGAGAAAATGGGGATAAAATAGGTTAAAAACCGTGCAATCGAAAAACCGCTAAAGATGGAAAACAAGGGATCTTAGGTATTTCTCTCATGGAAAAGAAATACAACCAAGCATACTCTTAGAGCTTATAAAGCTGTAGACAACTCATTGGTAATGTTTGTAACAAGATATTTAACTGCCTGAAAATGTCGAAAGCATTTTATAAGTCAGCTACCATAACCCACAAGTAACACAAAAAACACAAATTTCCAGTCTATCTTTATACTTGGGCATTGGACTTTGTGCAGATTGCCGCCTTTTAAGAGTTCTTTAGCAGTGTGCATTTTTTAGTTTCAGTCAGAAGAGGTGTTTGATGACCCATATCGTACTAGCTCAGGACCTGTTCTCAGTATAGCATATACTATTAACCTAGCACCTTTTTTGGGTCATTACAAACATATCCCCTTTATGAGGAATTACTTCTCATGCTTATGACCAGCCAAACGGATATAAAACATACAATTTTGAAATGTGCAAATCTGAATGCATTTCAAATTGTGAGATCATATCGGTACATTCAATCATTTTGCAGTTCAGGACAATTAAAAGCATTCCATGTAGAGCGGCCAAGATATTTTGGGTGCTTGATTACATAAATGTTCCAAGTAATCAATTTCAAATTATGTGCCACAGCTTACTTTCTACAGCAATTTTTTCTCCTTTCCGTTGAATACAATTAAAAACCATGTTGTAGCATGGAAAACGATTCCTCAGAAAATCAATGCAATCGAAGACCAATAAAGATGTGGAATTTTGGGCATTTCCTAGGAGAAAGAGGTATAAAATGTTTTGGTGGTGTTTCTAGTTGTCAACTCAGTGTGTAACACTAAATGCAGATTTGCAGTCTCTGAGGAGAGATGGAGTAACAAATAAACATATCAATCCTAATTCTAACTATACTAAAGAAATACAGAAATGTCCAAACATTAAGAAACAGAAAATAATTCAAAAACAATCAATATTAACAGAATAACACCCAAGAATTGTAATTCTAATCAATATAATAATCAAACATTAAAATCAACATTGAAAACGGAAGGAATCATAAATCAACTTAACAGGAAAAACAGAAATTACTTCTCATTAACCCCAAAACTGAAATCGTTTCTAACTTTCTAAATGCAAGAACTAAGAGTTGCAGCATTAGGGCACAAATTTCTAGCTGTCACAAGGCTATTATATCTAGCATAAACCATCCCTAGTCAGTCAAAAATTAACCAACAAGCATCAGTGTACAGGACCAGCAAAAACCTCTAAAAACACCCACTATAGTGCTTACCAATGCACTCCAAAGAGAGCAGCAAATCACTAAGCGATATAAGCCTACAAATAGCAATAAGAAGCTATTCAAATAGCTCATTGAATAGCACTCATACTGCAGCCAAAATACTGCAACAAGCTCAGCAAATACTATCTCCATTTAAGCATAGTTAGCAGTCCAAAAACAATCGAGAGTTCATCAAAATTGCCCTTAATTAGGACATCTCCCAATAATAGTAAAATCGATGTTAATAAGGGGGAACTATCGATCAGCAATAGTAGATTGATATCTTTTACATAAAAGAAATACATAAACGTTTCTAACTTCGTAAATGGAATCCAAACATTAATAAGAAACTGAAATTAGTTGAAATCCATCAACATTAACAACCATGAACGCTAATTCTAACTATACTAATTAACATAAACGGTTTGGAAAGGGGAACATATTAAATCAACAGAAATGGCTTCCAACAGATTGCAGAACAAAACAAGAGATTGTAAAACCCTAGGTAATATATATATATAAACTTATCAAACCTAATTAGTGAAGAAAAAGAAGTACCAAAGTCAATGAAAAGAATAAGAAGCAAAAATTGCTTGAAACAAAAAAGCAAGAACCCTAATTCTAAGTAGAGTGATGAATGTAAACAGTGTGAAAGGAGGTAAAAACTAAAAACCTAGCTAGAGATCTAATCAACTCAGAAAAAACAGAATAATTATTCTGTTCATCTAGCTCCCCCAATTTTAATAATACAATCTAGGCAAACATTATAAATTAAATTAAAGGAAAAATTAAAAGAAAATTTGATTTCCAAAAAATTGAAAAAAAAAAAAAAACACTATCAATTGTATATAATAGATGCAGAAGGAAAACACTAGATAGAATAGATACAAAGTGAAGCAATGTTTATTATTAAATAATTGGAAATCTGAAGGCTGAAGAATTGAAGTACAAATTACCTCCATTGTTATCAGATTTCTTCTTCTTCTTCAACAACAACTTAGAGATGGATAGATATGTATAAACATAAACAGTGAAAGGAGTTGAAAACTAAGTTTGGAGATTATTATTCAACTCAGAGTTCATCCAGCTCCCCCAATTAATAATACGAAACAATCGTTATGAAATTAATTAAAGCAACATGCATGCAATCAAATCAAAAAAAATATTTCATATTTACTCACCATCCCAATTTTCTTATCCCTTCACAGTTCACGGTACCAATCAACTTTTGTTTATATGTTGATGCTCTTTGTTGATTTATTAAAGATTCAAATTTCACCCAAAAAAAAAAAATATCAACTCATCAAACTGGAACAATTTAATGTGGAAATCATCAAAATATTAGCTCCAAGTATCCTAATTCCTAAATCCTAAGCGTAAGGCTAATTCATTCTCTCCCAGCAAATACATTGATCCTACACTTGCAGGAAACCACCAAAATAATGCTCCTTTATAGTTTCACAAATAGAACTTAGACAAACAAGGAAATAAGGAAGAAAGCAAGATTAAAAAAAATAAAAATCCAGAGTACCAATCAACTTTTGTTTATATGTTGCTACTCTTTGTTGATTTATTAAAGATTCAAATTTCACCAAAAAAAATAATCAACTCATCAATAGTGTACATATCCACATGTTAAGAAGCAAGTAATACATAATTATAACAACAAAAAGAAGGATTAGGATGATAGCAAAATTAGCAATAATTATTTAATTTAAAAAGTGATACCTTTACCACAAAATTGCATACAAAGAGAAGAGTGAAATAAAAACAGAGTGCCGAATGATTTAGCTAGACTTGAATATTTACCGGTGGCGAGGGAGAGGAGAGCGGGAGAGGGATCGACGGGATCGGCGGGATCGATTGGTGTAGAAGGTGAAGTCATCATGGACGCCCGACGGTGAAAGTGTAGGCGAGAGAGAGAGAGAGAGAAAGGGGGGGGGGAAGGGAAAGGAGCGGAGCGGCGTGAGTTTTTTTTTTTTTTTTGGGTCTGCGAGCGGCGTGAGTTGAGAGGTAAGGATTTAGGGCAACAGTTGACTATAAGTATGAATATATATTTTTAATATAATTTTTTAAAAATATATAAATATATTTAGTCCAGTCCTGTTTTTAAGGATAAAAAATTTACAAGATCGAAGATTAGATCGGACCAGTTCAGTTCACAAAAATTTAGACTGGATTGAACCAAATTCAAATGGTCTGATCTAAATCGGTTCATTTTTTGATCTGGTTCATTCGGTTTGACGGTCCGGTTCGATTTTTGAACACCCCTAATATATATATATATATATTTATCTTTAAACAAAAGAGCTTTGGACTTACTTCACTTAATTGGCGGGCCTACTTTTGGGTTATCTCACCAAATTACGTACTAGTTTATTTATTTTTAAAAGTTTTAAAACAAAAATAGTAGTGTTTTTAATCACTTTTCCAATTTTCAATCAATCAGGCCCTTAGTTACTTCTAAGGCATAAAAAGTATTTCCTATACATTAATGGGCATAAGATTTTGAATCTCAAGAATAAAAGATATAATACATATTAGATTGTCGATAGTAGAGATGTTTTGGGTTTCTATCGTGGCGAAGAAATTAGAACTAGACCAAAACCGAACTTGAAAGTTGATTTTGGTTTATAAATCTTCCAAACCTATACTCGAGACATATTTTTAGGGCTCGTTTGGTTCAAATTTTAAATCATTCTTGGAATGCTAGCTACATTTTGTTCCAAAGGGATTTCGATATTTGGTTCTGGTTTTGAATTAGGAATGCATTATTCCAGGAATTAATAGAGCATTCCTTCAAACTCTCCATTTTCAACAGATGGAAATAGAGGATTACTCTAGGTATTCTCTTTTAGATTTTCTTCTAAGAAAAACAAAGTTTACTTTTGTAAAATTGTTAGGACTTGTCCTTTAATTTATAAAATGAAGAATATTTTGGTAATTCACACGCTTTTCACTCCTATTCTCGTTTGAACCAAATGTAGATATGTAATTTAACATTCTAGGAAAGAAGAATTCATATCCGAGCCAAACATTGGTAAAGCATCCTTAATGCCAGGAGAAAAGCTTTTTAAAAATTTAAGATGCCAATTCCATTCCCAAAACTCAAACCAAACGAGGTTCGATTTTTGTTTAATTTTAATCAGTTTTCATATATGGTTTGACAAGACATAAATCATAAGATTAACGCGTTTGGTTCGGTTCGGTTCGGTTTTGTACTTGCACAACACAATCCATAGTTTTTTCCAGCCATTAATCCAAGTAGATTCAATGGCTTGAATGAGAGCACAAAGTTCTGCATGAAATGAATTATGATTGCCAATTTTTCTTGCAAAAGCAACCTTGTAGAAACCCCTACAATTTCTGAAAATTCCTCCGATAGAGGCAGGACCAGGGCAGCCATTAGCCATACCATCAGTGTTTACTTTCAGCCAACCTAGAGGAATAGGAGTCCATATTACTTCAGTGATTTTAGAGCTTGGTATAACTTTGCCAGCTAAATTAATTTTTTTTTAGGAATAAGAAGATCTTCCATAGTGTTTGACATAATAAACCCAAGGATAAATTCATTAAGCTCAAAAATGCAGGTCGTCAGGTGATGTTTAAAAATGATGACGTTTAATTTTGAGTAGTTGAAAATGATATCTTGGGAGAGTTTAAGACCAGACCAGACGGAGGAGGACTTGTAAAATGTTTGAGATCGGCAATATTTGATGTTAAATCTAGCTATCTCGTATTCAGTTTCTTTAATTTAGTTTTGATTTTTTTTAGTTCAGGTTTTCACAAATCAATGTGGTTCAATTATTCAATTCCCGTCCCACGGAGAATCTGATTAATTACATATACATTTTTTTTATTTAGTATAATTTAAGTTTATGACTTATAATTTATCAAATACATGCCTATATGTAATATAGTAGTGGAGAAGTATCTTAAATGAAAAATTGTATCTTAAGTATAGTATATAGGACACGATAAATTTAGAATATGCATTATTTTGAAAGGATACCAAAGTGCGTTCTCAATGAATAAGACTCCACAAAAATGCACAAAATGTATCTTGAGTACCAATAGTAGGCCCGGCAACAGGTCGGTTTAGTGTCGAGTTGAAATTGTGTCAGGTGAAAAGTGCCTCCACCCGTACACGACCCGTTTAATTAACGAATGATATAACCCGATTTGTTTAACCCGTTTAAGATAAACGGTTCGATTCGGGTCATATACGAATAACATTTAGTGACCCGCTAATAATTCAATTAAGTAATTAACCACTTAAATATACAAGTACAATAATTTATATATATATAAATTATATATTCAGGTTACAAATGGGTTTACACGACCCGAAATTGACTCGTATATATTCTTATCGAGTTAAAAGGGTTTTATTCGAGTCTTGCGAATATACACGAAATCAACTCGTTTAATAAACGGGTTTGACGGGTCAACCCAATTATGACTCGCACCCGTTAAGGGTTCACCCAAACCCGATAAATTTGTATCGATTTCGTGTCGTGTTATAAATTGTCGGGCCTAGCCAATAGCTTTACCCTTTTGAAATTGTTTTTGTTAAATTTAGAGTGCAAATAGTTCATATAAAAGGCTAGGGTACAAATCGATAGTTGAAAGACAATTAGTAAAATGCAAATAAAAACATTTTTCTTTTCTTTACAATCTCTCCTTTCTAATATTTCCTCTCTTCTTCCTCCTAAGCTTTCAAAAAGAATTATAAGTGGTTGTATCACCCTATTCTGAGAAATATAAGAAGCCGAGTCATCCTCAACCTGTTTATTTCAGCTACGTACTATGTCAGGAAATGTTGGAGCTCGCTGCAAGAATAAGAAGCCAAGTCAATACATTATTATGCAAACTAAAAATTAACACTAGTAGCATATATTTAAATTTAAAATAAAATAAAAGGGCGTATAGGCAAAGTAATTTTAAAGAAATGTCTCCTTGTAGCATACTGTTGTCTTGGATAGGTAAAGGGCTTAGTAAACGAGGCTGCGTAAATTTCTCAACTAGGAGAAGGTTAACTTCCTTAAATAGCCTTATTTGATCAGCGTAAATTTCATCAATTGACTTCTGGGGTCCCACACAATCCTTTTCTTGATGTTGCTCAGACGTGGAGGAGTCACTTACAGGAGCTTTTCCCTTCCTCAGATAGCATTCATGTGTAGTTTCAGATTCCTTTTTCTCAAGAAAAAGGAATGCACAATAACCAAAAAACTACTTGTAGTCAAAATAGTTCTCCTTTCTTTTTCCTCCTCTATATATATCCAATTTTGAACTAAATATAAATACTTAGATTGTTATTGCAAGGAAAAATAAAGGTATTCTGTCAACTTCAACACAAGCTCAGGTTTGGTTGGTTTTCCTTTCCTTTCACCTGACTTTATATTAACGAAAGTTAACTGGACTGGAATTATCTTTCCTTACCTCCCTCATATATGTAATATCTCATTTTCATTTTTAACTTTTGTATCCTTTGATGATATAACATCATCACAAAGAATCAACAAATGACTTTGAAACGGGAAGTTAACAGATCCTAGTCACTGGGTATAGAAAGGCAACAATTCTAATCATTTCACATGATTATCATTTTGGTTTCTTTCATAACTG